>JAQZBX010013874.1:0-39313 GCA_029593785.1 Cabassous unicinctus | reverse complement strand
GGAAGCGAACCCGGGGCCTCTCATATGGTAGACGGGTGCGCTATCCATTGCGCCACAGCCGCTTCCTGCCGTGAGGTTGCTGCATCAGCCCACCGCACCGCTCAGGCCGGCGTGCCCTCACAAGGAGGCCTCAGGGCGCGAACCCGGGCCTCCCATATGGTAAACGGGGGCTCTATCCACTGAGCCACACCCGCTTCCCCCAAGACAATATTTCAATGTGCAATCAATATAAAAATTACTGAGATACTTTGCCTTATTTTTTGTCATAGTCTTTGAAATCTGATGCATATTTTATACTTACAGGACATCTCAATTTGAACTAACCACATTTCAATTGCTCAAGAGCACATGTGGCCAGTGGCTTCTGTAGTAGACAGACAGGTCTAGCGGAAGAGACAAATAGGCAATTACAATGTGGGGTCATAAGTACAATGCCACAGAATTCCAGACCAGAAGGGACACTTGACCCACATCGGGAGGGGGAAAGAACTGGAAAGGTTTTCTAGAGGTAACTTCTCAGTTAAGTGTTGAAGGACAAGAGAGTTAGGGGCAGATTTGGGGAACAGTGAACATAATTCCAAGCAGAGTGAACAGTGTGTTCTGGGTTGAATTGTGTCCCCCAAAAAGACATGCTCAAGTCTTCACCTCTGGTCCTGTGAAGGTGACTTTATTTGGAAATAGGGTCTTTCAAGATGTTATTAAGATGAGGAAAATCTGGTTTAGGTTGGGCCCTAATCCATCATGACTGGTGTCCTCATAAGTAGAGAATTAGACACATGGCAGCCTGGGAAAACTAAGAGACTGCAACAGCCTAGAGAACTGCACTTCTTTCAGAGTGACTGAGGATAATGTGCCCAGCCATGGCTGAGGCTGGCTGGAAGCATCGGAAGGTGTCAGACTGAGAAGCTTGATCTTGTCCTGAGGGAACTAGGACATCGTTGGAGGGTTTTGAATGGCATGGGGCACTGTTAAGTGAGGGAGTTGGAAGGATTCCTCCGAAGTAGTGGACTGAGGGCAGCAAAGGAGATAAGCCCAGGGGCTGCCTAAGTCAGTCTCGGAAGGAGAGGTGGGTAGGAATCTGAGGTTGCTTTCTGGAGGAAATAAATCCTGAAAAACCAAAGAGGGAGCAAGAATGACCCAAAACTTAGTACCTATCGGTGTAAAAGTGTGAGGGTTTTCAGTGACGTGTGAGATGTTGGGTTTGGGTGAAGCACAAAGTGGTTATGAGAAGAGGTTGGAGAGTTTGGCTGGCACTACCTCACCAAGGGCTCCATATGCCAGGCTCAGGAGTTTGGGATTTTGTCTTGGGTCAAGAGGGAGCATGGAAGGGTTTTGAGCTGGGAAGGGACGGGATGAAATCTGAATTTTGGAATGATCTCTCTACCTCTGGCAGAGGGCAAGAGGGGAGCTCCTTTTTATACCCTACTGCCTGATTTCAATGCCCTAGAGAATTTCAGAGCTACAGACAGGAGGTCAAAGTGCTATAATAATAACACGAGTTTCCATACGTTACCCACTATGTAAAGGCGTTATGCTAAGTGCTTCCACACGCGATTCTTTCTTAATTACCACTACGATCGTGAGAGGCGCTGGACTGCCTTTTCACCAGGGAAAACACTGAGGACAGACAACACCGCCCCCACCCCCGCAACCTTCAAACCACAAATCTCTTCTTTAGCATCGCTCATTCCCGCCTTCGGGGAACCCCAATTCCCCTCCCCGCACCCATCTACCCTCACGCCTCCTCTCGTTTCCCTCCCGCCCGGACCCCTCTATCCGCCGCCAGCCTCTCTATGGTGACCCTTCTCCCCCGGCTTGTCTATTAGCTCCTTCTCTAAGCGCCTTGATATCTGCCTTTCGCGCTTGTCTGGCCCGGCCTCAGCGCTACCTCTCGGGTCGGATCAGGCCGACAGGCGGCCGAGGAGAAAGCTCTTCCAGGAAAGGCCCGGCCGGGGGAAGGAGGAACCACGGCTTCCAGGGACAGAGCCTGGAAAGAAGGGGCGCGACCGGGCCTTCTTCGAAAACGCTCCGGCTGGAAACGGAAGCGTTTCCAGAGAGGAAGGGCCTGCGGCGCGCTCGGGCTCCCCCTCTAATAAGTGGGATACAAAGGGCCCCTCCGCGGAGGAGGTTCCGGTCTCTTGCTTCATTTTTGTTCCCACAGCCCTGGGGGCGTAGATCAGGAGATCGGAACTGCCACCTCATTACATGAGGCCTGGAATGGGGAAGGACCAAATGGGAATCCAGCCGGAGCCTCCTGTCTCCCAGTTTTCAGAACCTCAGTTTTTCCCCTTTGAAAATAGGTAGGAAATAAAATAGTTGGGGACCGTCAGAGAAAGGCTCCTAAAAGCGGTGTTCAGGGTTCTCACCATCTGATTCCCAGCCTCACTTATCAAGATTCCCCTTCGCACTTAGCAAACAGGATATTCTTTCCACTAAAAGAAGTTAAGCACAACGGCCAAGGGGCATTTACTAGGAAGCGAAGGAGGTTAAGTTTCAGAGTCCCCTCTTTTCCACAAGTCCCTTCCAAGGCCTTATGAGTGTGGGCAACTCAGAGTATTTAAGATTAGTGACTGCTCAAAAATACATGCAGTGCCCTGAAACAAACTCGTAGCTGAAAGAAATTTGAGAAGGATTTTCCCAAACTTGACAATAGCAAAACTAGAGCGTTGTGAATCTAAAATAAGACTTTCTTAAACGATCAACAATTAATTTTTTGATCAACTATATTAGAGGAAAGACTAAATTATCATTCTATTTTCTCTACAGAAAATGATATAAAATTGCTGTCATGAAGAGTCGATCAAAGAAGGTACAAGGGGAAAGTATTATAGACTTGTGTCAAGAGTAAATTAAGGGAAGCGGGTGTGGCTCAGTGGATAGAGCCCCTGTTTACCATATGGGAGGCCCGGGTTCGCGTCCTGAGGCCTCCTTGTGAGGGCACGTCGGCCTGAGCTGTGCAGTGGGCTGATGCAGCAACCTCACGGCAGGAAGCGGGTGTGGCGCAATGGATAGAGCACCTGTTTACCATGTGAGAGGCCCCGGGTTGGCTTCCCGGTGCCTCCTTGTGAGGGCAGGCCGGCTCTCACGGTGCCCTGGGCTGATGCAGCAAGACCTCACAGCAAGGGGGAGATAAGCAGACACAGAGAAGACACGCAGCGAATGGACACAGCAGCACAAGCAGCAAGGGGGGGATAAATAAAAATAAAATTAAAAACAAAAAAAAAAGAATAAATTAATAAAACATATTGTGCAGGCTTTTTTAAAAAAATTCTATTTTGTACATTTAATAATTGAAAATATAAACAATAATTTTAAAAGAAAAAGAAAATTCAGTTGAATAGAAACACACGTTTCTCAATTAAATGTACTGAATACATATAAAAAATTTTTGAATCACACAATATGTTATACAATATATTTGGTTCATAATAACACAGTTATACATGTGCATGCTTTTTAATTTGGGGGTTTCATATAGTAATTGTCACCTTTTAAATTGAGTAGTTGGTTGGAGTTTGTTTCCTTATAATAAATATTCACTTTTATACTTTATTCTGTATTTTAAATTTTATATTATTTTTCTTAATTGTATATGCTCTGTGCACCACAAAACCTGGACTCGCCTGCTTCTCACTCAATAACCTCTCAATAAATGTTAGTTATTATTGTTAATATTGTTGTCATTTTAGGACTCTTTGAGGATTATGATTGGCTCAGGATTTCAGTTATTGTTACCAGCTACTTATTGATTCACACATTTATTGATCCATTAATTCAATAAATGTTTGCTAATACCTGCAACATCCCAGGCCCTGATATGGGTGCTGGAGATGGAGCAGGGAATGATATGGCCATGGCCTCCACCTTCAAGATGTTTGCAGCCTAATGAGAATTACTCATGGTACCGATTCGTGGTTTTCAAAAATTAGATTTTAGAAATTACTGATAATAATAATGACAGCAAACACAGTGCCCCCCTTTGTGCCATACACTGTTCAAAACACATTACATATGTTGATACCAATTCAAACCATTATTACCATTATAATCTTTTTTTTTTTTTAATTTATTTATCCCCCCCTTGCCGCTTGTGTTGCTGTGTCCATTTGCTGCGTGTCTTCTCTGTGTCTGCTTAGCTCCCCCTTGCTGTGAGGTCTTGCCGCATCAGCCCACGGCGCCGTGAGAGCCGGCCTGCCCTCACAAGGAGGCCCCGGGAACCCAACCCAGGGCCTCTCATATGGTAAACGGGTGCTCTATCCATTGAGCCACACCCGCTTCCTGCCGTGAGGTTGCTGCATCAGCCCACCGCACCGCTCAGGCCCGCGTGCCCTCACAAGGAGGCCTCGGGAAGCGAACCCGGGCCTCCCATATGGTAAACGGGGGCTCTACCCATTGAGCCACACCCGCTTCCCATAATCTTCATTTTTTAAAACGATGAAACTGAGACAGAAAGGGCCGACATCCATTTGACACGGAAGACACAGTGTCTGAGGCCCATAATACTTTTAGGGGCCCATGAAAATGTTTTAAGTTCTTTAAAAAAAAAAAATCACCCTGCCTGGTTTATATTTTTCTTTATACCAACACAGTCATTAAAATGTAATTTTTTATGTGTCTTAATGGTTGAAGGTACCCATGAAGGCACAGATGGCCAGGGCTCCCAAAAGTCATAATACAGCCCTTGAGGTTAAATAACTTATCCAAGATCTCCCAGTTAGTAAGTGGTGACATTATTACGAAGAGCAATTCGGCTATATCCACTAAATTGAAGATAGAAGTTGAACATGTTCCCATTCTTTGACCCAGCAAGTCAATTCCCTGTATGTAATCTAAAGAAAACTCTTTTTCAGGTTCAAGGAGACATAAGCAAGAATATTCATGACAGTATTGTTTGTAATAATAAAAATAAAAAGTGGAAGCAACCTAATGTCCATCACTGGGAGAATGAATACATGTAATGTGACATAATCATTGACGCAATATCACACCAGCATTGCTAATGAGGGACGAGAGCTATCTGTATCAACATAGACAAAAATTTTTTAAAGAATTCAAGAAAGCAAAACAAAACCAAGCTTGAGGAGATTACAACTAAACTTATTTTAAAATTTTAGAACATGCAAAAAATACTTTCTAATTCCGTATATGTGGCAAAAAAATTAAAATAAAACACGTGGGAGTGATAAATCACAAGTGCAAAATCTAATAATCTCAGTAAGGGAGGGAGGATAATGGTATGGGGGATACACAGACGACTTAGGTTGTATCTGTAATGTTGTATTTTTAAAGTTTATTGGTGCATACAGGAACTTCTTTGCATGCACCAATAAACTTTGGATGCAGAAATATTTCTTAATAAAATAAATACAAATAAAAGACTCCCTATTGTGTATCAGTCCAGATAGAATAGCTAATGTTGCTGTAACAAACAACCTCAAACTCCAGTGGATTAACACACACAAAAAGTTTATTTTAAGTGCTACATAACCAAAGCAGGTCAGCACCAGGGTAATAAACAAAAGATGCCCTGTGTATATCAATCAAGATAGAATAGGTTATGCTACAGTGACAACTCCAAAGCTACCCGGCTTAACACAAGGAACGTTTATTTTAAATGCTGTATATCCAAGCACTAAGGTTCTGTTCATTGTAGCACTCTGAGACTCAAGCTCATGGAAACTTCATTTCACCTATGACCGCCAAACAGAGAATGACAGGAAGGTAACATGAAGAGCCCGCTGGTTCTTGATGTGACACGCAACACTTTCGCTTATAGTTCATTGGCCAAAGACAATCCAATGGTCACGTCCAATTTCAAAGAAAGATGCAATTCTACCATATTCCCAGAAGAAGAAACAGAATATTTGGGAATTGTCATGATGGCTAGACATCTCCTACCCTGCCCTTGAAAAAATATATAATAATTTCAGAATATTCTAAAGCTCTTCCATATCTCTTCCCATATTCTGTCTTCACCATAACTCTACAGAGAGGGTAGAGACTTGCCCGCGGCCGAATACAGTGGCGCCTGAGAAGGGCCCCAGCCCTGTCCGTGGTGCTGCCGGAAGCCCTCGTCGTTGAGTTCTTTCCTCCCAACAGGGCCTCCCGAACGTCATACCAACTTCCGGATTTTTGCTAAGGACCACCTGTACAGTTGTTTACTGTTTCTTTAAACTGCCCTAAAACAAACATCCCTTACATTTGTAAGTTTTGCATCTCTACCTTATCATGAGCCATGCAGAGAAGGTAACCATAAAACCTATACTCATTACATTCTGGTGAGACCCAGTGGGCAGCTGGAGCCCGTGTATGCTTATTTTGTGGAAGGGGGAGCTTCGGGTTTGTTCACAGGGTGTTCAGACTTCGCGGGGGCCTCACCGACTGCAGGGAAAGGGACTAAGGGCCTCCCCGGGGACTCAGGGGCCCCGGAGCTCCGCCCCCGCCGCCGAGGGCCGCCCTCCAGTGCGCCTGCGCGGCCACTCTGACGCACGCGAGCACCACCTCCTCGGGGCGACCTTTGGCCTCGGGGGTGGGGCCTGGGCACAAGATGGCGGCTGCGCGCCCGGAACCTTCGAGTCCGAGCTCACCGACCCCGGAATCCCGTTCTCCGGAGCCTCCTGACCTGGTGCGGGCGAGGAAAGGCCTGGGCGGGGGACCCGAGGCGGGAGGACGTCGCAGGACGGGGGCGGGGCTTGGGCGGGGCCTAGGAGCGTTGGGCGGGGGAGGCATTTAGGGCTCTAGCCCCGGGGGCGGGGCTTAGGGAGGAGCCTATGAGTGGGCGAGGGAACCTGGGACCCGGGCAGAGTTTCCTATGGGGTGGGGTTGGGTGGAACGTCTGAGGCCGGGATGCGTCCACTGAGAAGAGTCAGAGGGATTGAATTTGTATAATTAGGGGGCAGAGCCCTCAGAGGGGCGGGGCCTCAGGGTTTGTGAACTTGGGTGGAACATTGGGAAGGTGACCCTGAAAGACAAGGGTGGGGGCTCAAGAGTGGGACACGCAAGTTGGAGGGTGGTAATTTTGAAAGGGTCTGAGTGTCCCGATTACCCAAGGGAGGATTGGGGGGCCGAGATGGCTGCTACAAGTGACTGGAATTTACAGATTCCCACACTCAGGATCTGAGAGTAAGTGAGGACATGCATTCCTTCAACAAACATTTATTGAGCGCCTGCTTTGTCTTTGTGGATAGAGGGGTGAACAGTACAGACAAGGACCATGTTCTCTTGGAGTCTGCAGTTTAGGGAGGGGAGAGGGACAATAAAATAGATATACTGTGGTCCTTTCAATAAGGAAATTAAAAGTGTGATGTGATAGAGGGCGGGGGGATGGGAAAGAGCTAGATGTAGACAAGAGAAGTCAGTTGAGTGCAGGTTTATATTTATGCAGGGGTCAAAGAGGAGAAGCAGGTGCCTGGCTATGACGTATGTTTAAGTCATGGTGGCAATCTTGGATTTTTAAGTACATTTGGAGCCATGGGAAGGTTTTGAACAGGAGAATGACTTGGTCTGATTTACATTTTCAAAAGGCCATTCAGGCTGCTGTAGATGATTATGAGGGGTAAAGAGTAGACACAGCTATTCCATTTAGGAGGCTCTTTCAGTTGTTGAGGCAAGAAATGATGGGCTTTACCTAGGGTGGACTTGAGAAATGGATGGATCCAGGATATGTTTTGGACAGGAGGGGAAATGCTGATGGGGATTCAACAGAATCCTAGAGGCTGGAGAACAAGTACTAGAAATTGAGGGCCCCAGTAGGAGATGGGTATTTTAATAAGTAGAGGCATGGCATGTTGGGGAGACCTTCAGGACAAGTTTTGAGGCAGGGTCCACAGGCTCCTTGTTTCTTCCCCTTACCCAGGTCCTGGTGCCCGATGACGCCCACCCCACTACACCCCCGAGTGACCTCATCGAGATCCAGGTGGTGAAGGTGACAGATACCACCCTGGTCCCTGAGCCCCCAGAACCAGGCTCTCTTCACTGTGCCTTGTGTCCGGCTGCCTTCCGGCTGGTTTCTGAGCTGCTGTTCCATGAACATGGGCACCTGTCAGGGACTGAGGGAGGCGGGCAGGGTGGGGACCCAAGCCGATGTCATGTGTGTGGCCACAGCTGCCCAGGTCCTGCCAGCCTCCGTGCCCACTACAGCTTGCACACGGGAGAGCGGCCCTACCGCTGCCCACTCTGCCCCCGGGCCTTCAAGGCCTTGGCACCTCTGCTCCGGCACCAGCACCGACATGGCATGGAGCCAGGGACCTCTCGGAGGTCTCCAGAAGTGGCGGCAGCTCGAGAACAGAGGCCGGGGGTGCCCCAGGAGAGGTCAGAGGTGGTGATGGCGGCTGCCGCAGCAGGAGCAGCAGTGGGGAAGCCTTTTGCTTGCAGGTTCTGTGCCAAACCATTCCGCCGCTCCTCAGACATGCGTGACCACGAGCGGGTGCACACGGGCGAACGGCCGTACCACTGTGGTATCTGCGGCAAGGGCTTTACCCAGTCCTCGGTGCTGAGTGGCCACGCCCGCATTCACACAGGGGAACGCCCTTTCCGCTGTACCCTCTGTGACCGCACTTTCAACAACTCCTCCAACTTCCGCAAGCACCAGCGCACCCATTTCCATGGGCCAGGACCTGGGTTGGGAGACTCTGGAAGCCAGCTGGGATCAGTGGCTGAGGGGTCAGGGAGCGGGTGTGGGGCAGGAAACACCCTGAAAGAGGTGCGTGGGGAAACAGTGACGGTGAAAGTGGAGGTTGACCAGTAGTCTGGGAGAGCAGGGCCATGGGGGGTTTAACATGAGTAGAAGACAGATGAAGGGGTGGGGTGGGAAAAAGGAGTCAGGGGACAGAAGAGGTGAGACTGAGGCAGAGATGATGTACCAGCTAATGGTGCCGGCCATGAGCAGGTAGAGTTGGACAGCAGAGGGAGAGGAGAGGGAGTACCAGCTCAGGACCCCCACAGACCCACACCACACCTTTGTGAGACAGGAAAAGGTACAGACACAGTTCCTTGGATGCCCAGGTAAATGAGAGGAATATGGGCTAGGTTTCATTGCCCTGCTTGACCCATGTTGGGTTGTCCTTGGGCAAGACAGCTTGCCACGAAAGGGAACTAAGGAGGTGGAGCCAGGGTTGCGAGGAAGGGACGGAATCAGGGTCCACCCCGCACCTCTGCTTCAGCTCCTCATCTGCATAGCCCTGGACTATTGGGGGCTCCCTGGGGTGAACCAGGATGGAATCTTTTGCCTACCTCACTGGATTGCACTGGACCTGGGATTCCAACCCACCCTCAGGCAGAAGATGCCCTCCAGGTCCTCCGTAAAGAGACTGGAATCCCATCACCTTGGAGCCAAAGGGTCCCCAAAGCACTTGAGCCTCAAGGATGTAAGCCTGGCCGTGAGGCTCCTGACTCCAAGAGCTGCTACCCTGCCCCCACAGTGGTCCTCCTTGACCCATCCAGACTCCTCTTGGGAGGCAACTGGAAACATGGACAAGCAGCCTCTGACACCCCTCCTGCCCCAACTGCCCCCAAAAAGCTTTCAGCTCAGCACCCATGGGCTCCCACATCTCCAAAGTAGCCTCAGGACTTCCACTCCCAATTTGAAGCAAGCACCTTACTGCTCAGTCCTCAGGCAATCCCGAAGGTTTGCCTGGTGGCGACAGGGTGGGCTGGTTGGAGTTTAAAACGGTGTGGTGGGAATGAAATAAAAGGAGTCACCATGGTGTTGGAGAGATGAGGACTTGGGAACTGGAGGTGAGAAGCCTCCAGCTCTATTCCTATTAAAAGACTTTCTAAAGGATTTCTCCTTGTTGGTCTTGGATTTGGGCTGTCTGCTTTTGGGGGGTGGGGGGAAGGGACCACACTGGTCTTGCCACCATCAGTGAGTTGCAATGGACTGCTCTCCAAACCTCTACTTCCTCATCTTCAAAATGGCATGATCAGCTTCTGGTTATGTAGAGATGTTAGATTGTTCAGCTGTGGGAATGGGGGACTCCTATGTTTGGCATTGAGGGGGAGTCCCTGATATGTACACCTTCCTGTCCACCTGCCATCACCCATGAGATAACCAATAGGCAACTCATCCTCAATATGGACAGAACACGTTTCTCTCCAGGAAGCCTGCATGTTTCCTATCTCGCTGGCATCACTACCCTAGCTAGAAATCTGAGCAGGTTCCTTAAATCTCTATCCCCCATCTCATGTATCGAATCAATTTCCCACAATATCAGCTTCCCTCTATTGGACCATCTAAGCACTTTTGGGATCTGAACACTTGTTTTCATCGTCACTGCTATTGTAGACCAAGCCAACAGTTGTCTCACATCTGGATAACTACAGCAGCCTACTGTTCTCCTGACCCCCAGGACTTGCCCTCTTCCTTCTCCATACTGCAGCCATATGGGTGGGTCATTCAAAAACGAATCCCACCTGGTCACCAAGCCACAGTTCCTCGTTGCCTTGAGAAGGTATCACAAACGCCAGTGGGCGGCAATTTGAATGAGTAAGGTGAGCAGGTTCAAGGTACAAGCCAGGTGAAATACGGCGACTGAGACTTGAGCTCAGTTTTGGGATTCAACAGAGTGGTGGGAATTGGTGACAACTTGGAAAGCACGTGGCCCACCTGAGGGGCAATGGCTGCTTCACCTCCAGGGACAATGCAGATGAGGCAACTAGACCTTCCAAATTTTCCAGAAGTTTCAGTTCAAATTATATATTCTGAAGGGCCTTGCACCTTCAGAATCTGCCACCCTACCCCCATGCCCCAACCTCTCCTGTCTCATCATACACAATTCCATAGCCCAATCCCCACTTTGCAACCATACTATTCTACTTGGAATTCTCCACAATATTTGGGGGTAGACAAACTAAGCTCTCCCCCTGGAATTCTCTTCCCGTTTTATCTGGCAAGCTCGTTGCTTTGTCCTCATTTGGGTTATCTCCCTTCCTGCAGAAAGCTTTTCCTAGCCCCTGCCCCCAGTGTGATAAGGTGACCCCTCTGGGCTCCCTCAGCCCAAGTGAGATTACCAGCGCCCCCTACTGTTGCCTTCCCTTTCCTGAGGTCTTTGTGCCCAGCAGCAGGAGCTCAAGGTCCAATTCCTGCTGGCTCCTCAGCATCAGAACACGGAAGCCACGCTAGGAAGTGGTCCTCCTGGGGTAAAACTGGAGGTCCAGGCAGCACCCCTCTTACCAGGGCCTGGGGGACTGGATTCACTAGATGTCCTGGGAGGATCCTCTTCTGACAAAGGGGATCCTTGAACCATGTATTGCAGAATGTACATCTCACTGTTCTGGGAACCAAAACGAGAACTGTGAAAGGGCTTTTGAATACCCCAAAATTATCCTGGAGGGACAGGGCTATGAGTGAACTGTAAAACGAAAAAGAGTCTGCACAAGTCTGCAGTGCAGCAGGGGCTCAACAGAGTTCCCGCATCTCACCCTGGTGCCTGGCCATCTGTCTCACTGGTGCCTGGCCAGGGCCTGGCAGAGAGGCAGCTTCGGAAGGGGACAGTCAGGACAAGGTGAGTCAGTTCCCAAGAGCAGAGACTTACCTGTCTCCATATCCCCAACTCACTGAATAAGGCGGGAATAGGAAATCCTCAGCACATACTGGTTGAAGGAGTAAAAGCAGAGGCTGAGACCCAATGTGTCAGGGAGTAAAAATCCCAAAGGAAACAAAAGTTCTCAACCTTTCGTTTTGCCACCACTTAATCCTCACTCTTGCTGGGATGCAAGAAGGCACTCAAGCAGACCTATTGATAAGATTTATTATTCTCCGCTCTGTACAAGCCGCGTCTGCCACCCCACCCCCCACCCCCACCATCCCAAAGTGCCCCCGGCGCCCCCCCTCGTGCCCCCACCAACTCTGCTCCCATCCCACTGTCCAGTCAAATTCCAAAAGAAGGAAGGGGAGGGGAAGTTCACATCCCATGTCATCTCCGCCAAGCTTACTGGGGCCCAAATGCTGCTGGGGGACTGACCAGGGTTACAAGGGCGTGGGGGGCAGAGGATCAATTTCGGGGTTTGATGGTAAAGGCCAGGGAGGTCCCGAACCCGCGCGAGTCAGTCGGGAGCTTGTCCGGCCTAGGCCTCCAAGGCGGCGAGGCTGCCTGAAGTTCTGCAGAACCTGGTAACCGCCAGGAGGGAAGGGCCTGAGCCTGGGGGTCGGGGGGCCTCCGGGGCGGGGCCATCTGATCCGAGCGGGGGCAGGAAGCCCCCCGGCTCAGGCATCCTTCCCTGCCAGGGCGCCCGCCCCTGCTCCCGGCCCACCGAGGCCCTCGGCCTTGTGTGCCAGCCGGTGTTTCTTGAGGCCGTAGGTGTTGGCGAAGCCCTCGCCGCAGGAGGAGCAGCGGAAGGGCCGGCCGCCCTGGTGCGCGGCCAGGTGTTTGCGGAAGTAGCCGGGATCCTTGAAGGCCTTGAGGCAGGCGGGGCAGCGGAGCTCGGGCCGCGGCGGCTCGTGGGCACGCTGGTGCCGCAGCACTGAGCTCAGGTAGAAGAAGCCCTTGCCGCAGTGCTCGCAGCGGTAGGCGCGCTCGCCCAGGTGCAGCCGCTGGTGCTCCAGCAGGTTGGAGCGGTAGCGGAAGGTCTTGCCGCAGGCGCCGCAGCGCTGGGGCCGGGCCACGGCGTGCAGCCGCCGGTGCTCCGCCAGGCTGGACGACTGCGCGAAGCGCTTCGCGCACACGCCGCACTTGAAGGCGCGCTCGCCCGTGTGCACCACGCGGTGCTGCCGCAGGTACCAGGAGCGCAGGAAGCCGCGGCCGCACACGCCGCACCGGTAGGGCCGCTGCTCCGTGTGGCAGCGCTGGTGCCGCATCAGCAGGGCCGCCTCCCAGAAGCGCTTGCCGCACACCGGGCAGCGGAAGCCCCGCTTCTGCCGGTGGCTGCGGCGGTGCAGGAGCAGGTCGTAGGCGCCGGCGAAGCTCTGGCCGCAGAGGCCGCAGCCCAGGGTCCGGCGGACCAGATGCACGTACTTGTGGGTCACCAGGCCCAGGAAGTGCTTGAAGCTCTGGCCACACGTGGCGCAGCTGAAGCGCTCCGGGCCCGCCGCAGCCGCGCCCCCACCTGCCCCGGCCGCCGCCGCGCCCCCGGCGTCCTCGCCCCCGGCCACCCCCGCCAGCGCCGCCACGGCCGCCCCCACCTCGCCCGCCAGCCCGTTGTCCAGCACCGCGGCCGCGTCGGCCCCGCCGGAGCCGTCGGGGGTCTGCGCGGCGCCGGACGCGGGCGGGAGCAGGCGCTCGGGGGCGGCCTGGTGGACCAGCTTGTGCCACATGAGGTTCTCGATGAAGCCGAAGGTCTTCCCGCAGGCGTCGCAGCCGTACGGCTTCTCGGCCATGTGGGCCTCCTTGTGGCTCATGACGTGGAAGAGGTCGGGGAAGTGCTCGCCGCAGTCCGAGCAGGCGTAGCTCAGCGCCTCCGCCGGCCCCGCCGACGTGGCCGAGGCCCCGGGGCCGCACGAGCCCGGGGGGCCCTGGGCGCCCGGGAGGCCAGCGGCCCCGGCCAGGGCGCAGGGCAGCTGCAGCCGGTGCACCTGGCGGTGGCGGGTGAGGCTCTGCGGGTAGCCGAAGACCTTGCCGCAGAGCTCGCACTTGTAGGGCCGCTCGCGCGTGTGCACCACGTGGTGCTTGCTCAGGTGGAAGGACTCGCGGAAGCGCTTCCCGCACACCGGGCACTGGTGCGGCTTCTCGCCCGTGTGGATCCGCTCGTGGCGCTTCAGGGTCTCGCGGCGCCCGAAACCGCGCCCGCAGATGCCGCAGCAGAAGGTCTTGCCCGGCGCGCCGGCCGCGGCGGCCCGGGTCCCGGCGGCCCCGGCCCCGCCGAGGAGCAGAGGGTGGGCGCCCAGCAGCGGCACGGGCACCGCGCCGTACACCACGGCCGCCGCGGCCGCCGCCGCCTTCTCGCTCTCGCTGGCGGGCGGCTCGGGGGGCAGCAGGTAGGGCCCGGCGGGGAAGGCGGGCGGCGGCGGCGCGCCGGGGGCCGCGGCGTCCTTGGGGGCGGCGGCGGCGGGCGGCCCGTGCGCGGCCTTGTGCCGCAGCAGGCTCTGCGGCGCCGAGTAGGACTTGCCGCACAGGTCGCAGGGGTAGCTGGGCCGCGGGCCGCCGGCGCCGGCGTGGGCCGCCTGGTGCTTGAGCAGGTAGGCGGCGTCGCGGAAGGCCTTGCCGCACACGCCGCAGGGCAGGCGCAGCAGCTCGGCCGAGTGCGTCTTCACGTGCCGCTTGAGGCTCTCGCGCCGGTTGAAGCTCTTGCCGCAGGCCGAGCAGGAGAAGGGCTTCTCGCCGGTGTGGATGATCTGGTGCTGGTGGAGGTGGCTTGGCTTCTTGAAGACCTTCCAGCACAGCGGGCAGGCGAACGGGCCCTCGCCGCCCCCCGCCGGGGCCGGGCCGCCCCCCACGGCCGCGGGGGCGCCGGCGGCCGCGCTGCCCTCGGAGGCGGAGGTGGTGGCGGCGGGGGGCGCGGCGGGCACAGCCGGGGGGCCCGGGGCGGCGGCGGCGGGGGCCGCGGGGAGGCCCAGCGGGGCGGGCGCGGGCGCGGGCGGGCCGGCGGCCGGCGCGTCCTTGTGGCAGCGGCGGTGGCGGATGAGGCTGGAGACGTGGTTGTAGGTGCGGCCGCACACGCCGCACTCGTAGGGCCGCTCGCCCGAGTGCACCAGCATGTGCTGCACCAGGTGCGACGACTGCTTGAAGGACTTCTGGCACACGCCGCACGGGAAGCGCCGCTCCATCAGGCACTTGAGCCGGCGGAAGTAGCCTTTGCCGTCCTTGGCGGGGTCGCAGGCCGCCCCGGCGGCGGGCCCGGGGGGCGTCTGCGCGGGCGCCGGGAGCGGTGCCGGAGCTCCCGCCGGGGCGCCCAGCCCCGGGGCCACCCCAGGCCCGGGGGCCGGGCCTCCTCGCTTCAGGTTCCCGAAGAGGTGCTGATGGCCCGAGAGGTCCACGATGCCCCACTGCGGGGCGGGGAAGGCGGCGTCGAAGAGCGGCGGAGGGGGCGCCCCGAAGGCGGGGGGCGGGGGCGGATCGGGCTTCTTGGCCTGGGAGGAGGACGAGGACGAGGACGAGGACGACGAGGACGACGACGGGACCTCGGCCTTGGGCTTGAAGGTGGGCTGGGGCGGGTAGTCGTACTGGGGGGCGGCCGGCGGCGGCGGGGCCTGCGGCGGGGGGCCAGGGGCGCAGGGCAGCGCCGCCACCGCCTTGGCGTGCTCCCCGTACAGTTCCATGGGCTCGAAGCGCTGGTGGTTGAGGAATTCCAGGAAGTCGAAAGGGTAGCTCTGGAAGTGGACCCCGTCCTCACCCCCTATGGCGCTGCTCCCGCCGCCCCCCGCGCCGCTGCCCGCTGGGTTTGCCTCCATCTCGGGCCGGTGGGCACAGGGGAGACCCTGCGGAGAGGAAGGTGGGTCTGAGGGAGACGGGCCAGGGCGCTGGGTCTCCCCGGCCGGCGAGGGGCCTCCGGGGTGGGGACTCATGCCCATTCGCTGGGCCCCCACGCCGCCGCCTCCAGCCGCCCTCCTCCCTCCCCTCGGCCTTCCCGCGCAAAGTACAGATCCACCTCTCACCTCCTCTGGGACGGCCTCTCTGACCCTGCCTTCCCGGCCGCAGCTCCCTCCTATTCCTCCCATCTCTCCCCGTCTCTCCTGGAGTCCTTACTCTCCTCCTCTCCACCCCCAGGCTTCCCACCCGCGACCCCCTGCAAGCCCTCTACATTCAGTCCGCCTCACTCTACTCATTCTCCGGGTGCCCCAGGCCTCTACTCTGTGCCCTTTTCAACCTCCACAGCCCCTCTGCTCTCAAAGTCCACCCCCTCTAGGTACCCTCCGTCCTCAGCCCCTGCAGGTTTTGCCCCTGTAGAATGAGGATGATGATGATTTCCATCATAGTGGTGGCCTCTGGAGCCAGAATACCCTGTTCCAGCTGTGTGGCTATGGGCAAGTTACACCACCTCTCTGTGCCTCTATTTCCTCACTCACCAGTCGGGGTGATAAAGCACATACCTGCCTCGTAGCTTTGTTATGAGGATGGGACAAGTTAGAATGCGTAAGGCTCCTAAGAAGGCTGGGTCTATAAATGCCACTACCGCTATGAGCAGCAGCCACGGGGAAGTCAAGGTAAGCGCGGAGAGCTGGAGAGGATGTCAGAGTGCTCTGGGTCATTCTTTAACACCCGTGGAGGGGGATGTGCTTTCCTGGGAGAAAGGCCGTTTAGTCAGACGGCACTGTGCACAGGGGCCCTGCAAGGGGAAGACCTGGGTTTAAATCCTGCTCCTCTTTCCCCGGGAAGGCACAGGCTCCATTTTTGTGATGGGCCAGAACCCCAACACTGCTTGGGGGGGGCGGGGAGTGTTGAGGGGTGAATTAGGAAGCCCCTCCCCAGAACCTCAGCTCCTGCAACAGGTCTCCAAGCCCTCAGGACTCCCCAGGGGCCTTGGAAAATGCCCCCCCAGACCAGTGGAGAGCCAGTGCAGGGAGGGCCGTGAGGGCACTTCCTGCCCACGGCTCCATGCCCGCCCACTGCAGGGGCCAGTGGGGCCTCTCAGCCCACAGCCACCTGGCTTGCTATCTTCCCACAGGTGACAGGTGAGTGTCTCCTCCATCTGGCCTCTGCCCCAGATTAGATGACAGTTTTGGTCTCGAGCTCCCGGTGTCCTTGTCCTGGGACTAGGCTCTACATCCCATGCCTGCATGCCCCCTCATTTAAGCTGACACCCGGAAGGAGCAGAGGCATGGCTGGTGTGGTGAGCAGAAGCCTGTAGGCTGGGTGTAAATGGGGGTGGGGGGGCTGGAGGGAGGAGGGAAGGGACAGATTAGGTGCTTGGGGGTGCAGCTCACCTCCGTTCCTAATTATTATTACTGCACACGTACTCACAGTGGCTAACTGCTTGGGCACTTGCGGAATGCCAGCCGCCCTTGCCAGTGTTTTACAGGTATCAGCTTACTGACTCCTCACAGCCACGCCATGAGTTAGGGCCTACTGCCCGCTTGACAGTGGAGAACACCAAGGCATAGAGAGGCTAAGAGGCTTGCCCAAGGCTCCAGAGCAAGTCTGTGGCTGAATCCACTGGCACCACCAGCCTGGGAGAGGCCCTGCCCCCTCCCCGCCTCCCCTCCCAGAGTGTTTTACCTGCTGGGCTGGAACGCTGGGGGTAAGAGCCTTATTTGGAAGTGCTCTCTGGGCTATGAAGGGAGTTTTGCCCAGGGTCAGGCTGAGAGAGGGGGCTCGTGTCCCTGAACAGATGGAGAAGTAATGAGGGGAGGCTGTTGCTGCTGCCTGAACGCTCCCTTTTTCCCAGACTTCCTCATCTCCAAGTCTCTGCTCAGATGTCACCTCCAAGAGAGGGGGGACCCGAGCTAAAAGAGCCCAACCCCAACACTCTAGCCCCTCATCCTGCTCATTTCTTTCATCACACTTATTACCATGGCTTATTCCTTTGCTGTCTGTGCCCCTGAGAGCAAGGACTTGGCCTGTCTTGCTCACCGCTGTGGCCCCAGCACCTATCACAGTGCCTGGCCCGATGAATATTTGCTGGAATGTGGAAATGAACACACTCCCAAATCACCAGTGGGTTAAAGAAGAGAGCACTGGGGAAATTAGAAGATGCTTTAAGATGAATGAAAATGCAAACACAGCACACCAAGCTTATGAGATGTAGCTAAAGCGGTGCTTAGAGGGAAATGTATAGCTGTAAATGCAACTGAGACTAAGCTGACCAGAACGCTCCAAGGGAGAGGGATGGGGGGCAGAGATGGCACTGCCTTTGGCGGTGGGGGTTCCCTGGGAGCAGTGGTGCCACGTGGAGGCAGCGAGGGCAGGACGGGTGGATGGTGATGGGCTCCTGCCAAGAGCAGCAGGGGCAGGAATGGGGGACAGAAGTGATCAGGCTTGCTAATTTCCACTGGGAAAGAAGAGACATTTTGTTGTTTGAGTTGGTGTCTTGTGAAGGGCGCTGTGTCTGGGAGGGACAATTGCACTGCAGCAACCACAGCAATTACAACAGCTCAAGTTTATTGTTAGCGTTTGATAAGTCCTCCTCCCAGTAATCCTGCGGTAGGTACCATTACTGGCCCCATTTTATAGGTGGGGAGACTGAGGAGCAGGGGCAGGGGGGATCATTTCCCCAAGGTCACGTAGTCGGTATTCGATTCCAGGTCTTTCTGATGCCAGACCCTGTGGGACATTCCACTGCAACAAAGCTGCCTTGTGATGAAATTTTAGTCTGTTAATAACAAGAGCTGTAACATGTCACAGTGAGTGTTTCCTATGTGTCAAGGCACATCCAGATCCTCTGCATGTGTTGACTCAACAGCCCTAGAATATGCTTGATTATTGACTCTGTCTTTCAGATGAGGAGCCTGAGGGTCAGAGAGGTCATTAATCTCCCAAAGGCTCACAAGCTCACAAGCAGTCGGACCAGGGGTTGAAGCCAGGAGTTGGGCTCAGAGTCCATGCCCTTCCCCCTATGAGAGGCACTTTCAATATTTCCCTCCAAAATAAAGGAAGATCCCCTAACTTCACCTTATATTGAAACATGCTTTGCCTACCACCCCCCACCACCACCTAATCCCAGGTCTCTTGGCTTCACCCAACCCCAGGACAAGCCACTGACATGTACTGAATGCTAACAGGCACTGCGCTAGGTGCCTTGTGTGGCTTGTCTCAATCACATGTGACAGGAGGACTAAGACTGAGCCCTGCCCCTCCTCTGCGACTCCCATTTCAGAGTCCAAGCTGAAGTGGTCAGGGTAACCTACACAGCCTGCTGGATGCTCCTCCAGTGGCCCCAGTTCTGTTCCTACCTCAGGGCCTTCGTGCTGGCTGTTCCTTCTGCCTGGAATGCTCTTACTCCCTCGTAACCACCTCTCTCTCTCCTTCACATCTTTGCTGAAACCTTGTCTTCCCAAGGAGGGTCTCAAAGCAACCTGTTGCCCAGGCCAACGCCCCTGCTTCCCTTCTTTTCTCAGTACTCCTCATCATCTAATGTGTCAAAAGTCCTGCTTGCTGGTCTCCCTGTGGAGGAGGCCAGATCCACGAGGAGAGGGGCTTTAATCTCTCTTGTTCACTGCTGTATTCCCAGGACCTAGAACATTCGTGGCACGTACAGGTGCTCCATAACTATTTGTTGAATATGTGATGAGTGAGGCTAGGGAAAGGAGGAGAGGCTTGCACGCTCCAGGGCTGGAATCCAGGGCTCACCTTCGTAATTTCACTCTCGTGGGGGTGGGGGACCTGGTTTAAGAGCAGCCCTCTGGTGAGCCAGAGCAGCAGTGCTGTCCAGGAGGAGGGGAGTTTATACCCAGGTGTGTTTATGTGTGGTTTTTTAGGGACAAGGTGACAAGAAATAGGAATTGGGAATGCTGGCTCTTGAGAGAGGCCTTCCTGCCGTCCTCTCTGGCACTGCAGCTGCTGTAACTCTGGCCCCTTACCTCCCTGTATCTTACTTCACACACACGCTTTTTAATTGCATGTCTCCTCAACCAGCATAGCAACTGCATGAGGACAGGAATTGTGTGTGTGTGTGCCTATTTTGTTCTCTGCTGCATCCCCAGCATATAGCAGGTGCTCATTAAACACTGGTGGATGAACACATAACTGGATGAAGAACATTCCAGGCTTGGCAGGGCTGACAAAGGTCACTTAGACCTAGGTTACTAGAAAGCCTTATGCGATCAAATCTTCTCTCTTCCCACCCCGGATTCCTCCACCCCAACCTCACTGGCATCCTTGCTGCCCCTCCATTCCCCATGATTATGGTCACCTCAGGGTCTCTGCACTTGCTGTCCCATCTGCCTGGAACAGCTCACCCAGGTCTCCGCATGGCTAAATTACTTCTCATAATTCAGGTCTCTCCTCTGAGGCAGCTACAGTAGAGTGCCCTATTAGGGTCTCAGAGAACCGCATTTATCCTGTTTATTGCTTTATTACTTGTTTCTGATCTGCCACCCCAACCAGAATGTAACACCCAGAAGATGAAAGAGTGTTGCACCTCTCTCCTTCAGGGCTGTATCCCCTGGATCTAGAATAAAGAGTGAATGAATGAATGCCAAGGGAAAAAGTCGTCACCCTACTTGAAGCTAGGAGTCTTCTCTACGCAGTCCATAAAGATGGAGTGAGAGGTGGGTGAGAAGTCCCAGGGCAGGACAAGAAGTGTTGGTGCCATGGGGAGAGCGAACGCCTCCCCGGGGAGCGGTTGCCTGGAGAAGCGCTGCAGACAGGACCTGACTGGGATGAAGGTGGGGCGGTGGGCGGGGCAGGGTTTTTCATGCGGTCCGGAGCTAAGTGGGCAGTGTACCTGAAGGGGGAGAGGCTACGGGTGTGAGAGCAGAACTCTAGGGGGAGCTGTTCTGTTGGGGGGGGGGCGGGGTTGGAAGGGGTATTTTTCAAGGGAAATCGCTGGGGGGCTCGAAAGAGGGGGGAAAAAAAACATTCTTGGTGCTGACCAGGATGGGAATTAATTTTACAACATCGGACGGAGGATTGGGGAGGGAGGAGCTTTTGGGGGCTGTTGTAGGACGGCGATAATGGGGGTCAATTCTGCAGTAAAGCGCTGGTGGGAAGCTCTCAGGAGGCAATCCTATAGCAGATGCCAAAGGGGGTTCACGGGCAGCTGCCCCAGGTGAACGGAGGGGAGGGGAATGATGGTGGCAATCTGGGGGCTGTCCTGGAGGTAGGAGAGATGGGGGGCGAGGTGGAAGGCATCCTATGGGAAAGCACTAGCGGGGGGCCCTGCCAGCACTTTAGGGGGTCGCACGAATGAAGGCGATTTGGCAGTTGTCCTGCAGGGCGGGGGACGCTAATGAGGAGATATCTGGAGTGGTCTTATGGAGGGGCAGTAATTGGGGGGCCCTCTGGCAGGGGCCCAGCGGGAGAAGCAGTGATGGGGGAGCGGCCCAGGGCGGGGTCCCCAGCCCCCTTTTGCATCCGGGCCCCCGGGCCACGCGCCCCGTCACTCACCGGCGCTGGGGTCTCCGCCGGGAGGAGGCCGAGGAGGCGGAGGAGGCGCCGCCGCTCCGGGGAGACCCGAGGGCCCGACCGGAAGTGCCGCCCCCTCCCCCTCCTCGGCAGCCCCGCGCCGCTCGCCTGCCCGCCCGCCCGGAAGCGGAAGTCGCGCCCGTCCCCGAGGCGCCGGCGTGGAGGCGCGGAAAGAGGAGGCGGCGGCGGAGACGCGGAGGGAGCAGTGCGCCTGCGCACTGGCTCGGGGACGCGGGAGGGGGACGTCCAGGCCGCGTCCGGCGGGCGGGCTGAGCACGGTGCGCCTGCGCCGCGTGTGCCCGCCTCTTTTTAGGGCCCCGCCACCCCGCCCGGACTTCCGGTGAGGCCCCGCCCCCCCATTTTCCCACCTAAGCCCCGCCCTCGTACTGAATCACGCCCATCTCAGGCAAGTCCGTCCTCTTCGCCCCACCCTTCCCCGAGATTTCGTCCCCAAGACTCCAAACTCCTCTCCTCTGGGGCTCCATCCTAAGTCCCGCCCCCGGCACGCCTCTTTCTCCCAAGCCCCGCCTCCTGAGGAACCTGGGGTCTTGGCCACGCCCCTGCACCTAAGCTCCACCCTCCGCCCGTGTCACCCAAGCCCCGCCCCTCGTAACTCACACCCCTAAAGGGTTCGCTTAATCGTGCTTCTCAGCGTGGTTTGGAGACCAGCAGCAGCACCTGGAAACGCGTTAGAAATGCGAACCCCCGGCCCCTAGGCCAGGGCTCCTGAGTCATTTTAAAGCGCCCCTCAGTCGTCTTGGTGCACGATAAAGCCTGAGACCCCTCAGCCCTGCCCCTCCCGCCCTCCCGCCGCCTCCCAACACGTGCGCAGCCTCGCAGACACCAAGCCCTGGGCGCCTCGGCCCCGCCCGCACGGCGGCGGCCCCGCCCGCCCTCTCGGAGCCCTCCCTAGGCTGTCACCTGCGGCAATCCCCAGCGCAAGTCTTTCCTGCCAAGGTGTGGGTCCCGAGGACACGCACTGGCGCCAAGTGGCGGCTGCAGAATTTCGGAGAAAGCGGCTGGAAAGGGGGGAGGGGGGACAACCTGGAGTCAGGTTTGCACAGAAGGTCCAGTCTTTTACTTAGATTGGATATCTACTGGGGGCGCTCTGGCAAGGGCGTCCTGGCAAACCCCACAAACTGGCGTCAGGGTGGTGCAGACGCGGAGGGGCTTTCGAAGGGAGAAGGGGAGGGTCGCCCCGGCGCCATCACTCAGCACACGCAGGAAGCCGGCAGGCAGAGGTTTATTTCCACGGCCGCTGCCTCCGAGGGCCCGTCAGTCCGGGGGAGGGTGGCAGAAGGAGGCAGGACCCAGAAGCTTCGGTGCCCCCCCTCCACCCCCTCCCACATCGGGAAGACCACCAGAGGCGAGGCGGTCCCGGCCTCCCCGCCCGGGTCCAGCACCAGCCGAGCTCCCGGCTGCAAGCTTGGCCTGGGGAGGGGCGGCCGGGGCCGCGGGTCAGGCCGGCTCCTTCCCCTGCGGCGCCTCCTCCTCCGCCCCCGCCGTGGCCGGGATCCCCTCGTCAGCCCACGGAGGTTCGGGCCCTGGGCCCGGGGGACACAGGGGTGCCCCGATGGCCTCGGGATGCTTGCGCTTGGCATGGCGCCGCAGCGTGTTGGCCTCCGTGAAGCGCAGCCGGCACACCGGGCACTGGTAGGGGCGCTCCCCGGAGTGGACGCGGTGGTGGTGGGCCAGCTCGCCCGCCTCGCGGAAGCGGCGCGGGCACAGCGGGCAGCGGAAGGGCCGCAGGCCGGCGTGGATGTTGCAGTGCCGCCGCAGGTGGCTGGACCGCTTGAAGGTCTTGCCGCAGTCCTTGCACTCGTGCGGCTTCAGCTCCGAGTGCGAAATGCTGTGCCGCTCCAGGTCCGAGAGGTAGGGGAAGGCGCGCAGGCACACCAGGCAGAAGTGCGGGGCCTTCTTGGGGCCGGAGCCCTCAGGCCCACCTGCCATGGACCCTTCCGAGACCGTGTAGGGCACGCCCTGATCATCGATCAACAGGAGGTCGCTGCCGCCGCCGCTGCCCACCGGGGCTGACGCCCCCTGGGGTAGCGCGGGCTCCTGTCCTGACTTGGGGGGGCGGCCCCGTTTGCGAGGGAGGGGGGCCTTGAGCGTCCGCTTCGAGGAGGTGGCCCCCCCGGGACGTCGGCCTCGGCGGCCCCGGGGAACAGGAGGAGGTAAGGCCAGAGGTTTCTCTTCCTCCCGGGGCAAAGGCGAAGGCAACGGGTCTGGGCTGGGGGTGTCCATTGAGCAGTGGGGGGCTTGGGTCTGGGCCCTGGAGCCGGGCTAAGAGGAGAGAGGGGTCAGCGTCAGTGCAGGGAGGGTCTGCAGCACCCCCGTGTCCCCCAACACCTTGCCCATCCCTCTGTCCGAGCCTCTGGACCTCGGTACGTCTGGCCTTCACCCGAATGCACAGTTCTAGCCACGCTGGTTGGTAAAATAGAGAAATGACAATCACCACTGTTCCGAGCCCCACAAGCAGCCCCCAGGTCTCCCTAACGGAGCCTCTGGATCTAGAAGTTCAGACTCATCTGGGCCAAAACAGAAAAGAATCTTCACAGGAAGATAGAGTCCAAATGAGGGTCCAGACCAGTATTGCAATACTCAACACAGCTCATCAAACCCCAAAGCCACAGAGGCCCCAGAAACGTGCTTGTTTTCCACCTATTAGCAGGGGTGGGGAGGGGGCTCAGGACTGGGAGAAGAAAGGGGCACGTCCGTGGTGATGCGAGAACCTGAGTCATTGATCAGGAAATATATCCGAGTTAAGAGTGTGGGCTCTGGAGGACATCCTGGTCAAGTTGTTGTTTGCTACCTGTGTGGTCTCAGGAGTGGCGGTGGCTTCTCGGACCCTCCCTCCTAAAGTCTTTTGCACAATGGGACTAGTTTTGCCTACCTACCTGCACCGACACAAGATCGGTGCACATAAAGCACTCAGGGCACATGAAACTGCATCCTGAGCAGTTAAGCCCCACACCAACCCTCTGGATAAAGAACGTCAGCCCCACTTTGCAAACGGGGGAAACCGAGGCACGGGAAAGCCAAGCCAGTGGCCCATGATCTCTCTGCCAGTAAGTGGCAGGGCCAAGAGGCTGACCAGATCTCGCGGCCTGCAAGGGCCCAGGGAGTGAGAAGGAAGCAACCCGAGAGACAAGGGGACGTCACTGGGTGCCTCGATCCCGGGTTTGAATCCGGCTCTGCTGCCAACGAGTGACCGAGAGACTTTGCCTCTCTGAGCCAGAGCTCTCTCCTCTGTAAACGGACATGCAGGCTTGTCAGGGGCTTCCAAAGGCCCCGGCGGCCGCCTGGCGCCTCGGGGCGCCCGCTATGCCGCGGGTCCCTCGATCATCAGGTGTGCCTAATAAAAGCGGGGGACACGGGCTGGGTTTGCAGGCAGGAGCCTGGGGGCGGGAGCGAGAGCGGGGGAAAGCTGGCGCAGCTGCAAGGCGCTGCGGCACCCTTTCAACGGGCGCACAGGCCGACGTCCGGACAGGGGCTCCCGCTTTCCGTCCCGCTCGGGTGGGGGACCCTGGGCTAGAACCCGGGTCCCTGGAGCCGGGGGAGGGGGCTGGCGCCCTCGACCCTCCCCGCGGCCCCACCGCCGGCCCGGCGCGCGGGGCGGGCCCTGCGGGGCGCCGGCCAATGAGCGGTGCCCGGGCCGCGGCCGCGGGGGCGCCAGGCAGGGGGTCTGCGCGCGCGCGCTGGGGCCGGCTCGCGGGGCGCGCGCTCGGGCGGGCGCGCGCAGGCACAGGTGCGGGGGGCGCGAGGCGCGCGGCCCGGGCTCCCCGCCCGCCCGCCCCTCCCCCGCCCGGGCCCCCCCGCCTCCCGGGTACCTCATTTGCATGTCGCCTGGGCTCGCGTGAGCGCGCGCGCGGGGGCGACGGGGCCGGAGCGTGGGGAGGGGCGGGGGTGAGGGGGCCCTGCCCCTCCGCGGCGGCGGGGCGGGGGCGGCGGCGGCGCGCGGGGACGCCCCTCCCTCCCCTCCCCGTCGGGCCCGCGCGCCCGCAGGGAACAAAGGGGCCTCGCCGGGGCCGCCCGCGCCCGGCCCGCTGGGTCCTAGGGCCGGTCGCGTCCGTGCGGGCACGCCTGCGCCTGCGCACCAGCGCCGTCGCGGGCTGTGGGACGGAGTCTCAAGCCCCTCCCTTCTCCTGCTCTTGTTATGCGGTCGGGGAAATAACCCCACCGGCATCACCACCACCGCATCCCCGAGAACATAGAAATGGCTTTCCTCCCACAAAGCACCCAGCAGGGTGACCCAATCAAAGAGGGTCCCAGAGTGGATGAGAAGCGGGAAAATGGCTGTTCGTTGCCCGTAATTAACATGGTGCCTGACAGGCTTCAAATCCACATCGGGAGTTAAGCGGACAAAATGGAGCCTGGTCTTTTCTCCTGTCTCTGTATCTCTCTTCCATTTCGCTCTTTTCTCCTGATTCAACCCTACATCCCACCAAGGAGGAGCCGGAAGCTGGGAGAAGGGAATCACATCTGCCCTCATCTATGTTAGCACTCGTGGCGGCTAGCTTCTCCACGTAGGGGTAGAGACACAGCGCACCGGGCTGCTTGCCCTTAGTCTGTATGGCGCCGACCCGAAGCCCCGCCCCTTCCCGCTGCCCTTACCCAAGATGGCGCCATTCTGGCTTCTCCAACCTTTTCCAGAGCTAGGAACGGGAAGGGAATGGGGGAGAATGGCGAAGGTGGGAAGGGGGGAGCCAAGAGGGCGGGAGGACCCAGGCGGAAGTTGAGGGGCCCCCCGGGTGGAAGTGACGCTGCCCCCGCTGCCCAAAATGTCGGCGCCCAGAGGGAGGTGTAAGTAATTAAAGAGGAAAGCCGACCGACTTCCCCGGCCTCCCGGGGCCGCTCCAGGTCTCCAGAACTACCCCTCCTTACGAGTGAGGTGGACTCTCCTGGCTCCCGCGCCCGCTCGCCCTGCCCTGCGTCCCGGGCGCCCGGAGCCGCACCTTTTAGGGCCGGGGGAGGGGCACAAAAGGCCGGCTCCCAGGGCCTGGGGCCTGGAGCCTGAGCGGACTGGGGGGGAGGGGGAGGGAGAGGCGGGAGGGCAGCCTCGTGGGCGGGGGGGTGGGAGAGGAGGCGGGGCTTGAGCGACCGTTGGGGCGGAGCAAGGACCGGGAGGAGCCTATGTGGGGCGGGGCTTAGCACGAAGGTGGGAGGGGCTTGGTGGAGGGAGCAGGGTTGTAGGTGGGGCTTTGGGGAAGGGGCGGGGCCCAGGAGGCCTTTGGCTGAGGGGTGGAAGGAATTCATCAACTCTAGAGATGAAATGGGGCTGTGGGTGAAGGTGGGAGAAGCTTGGAGGTGGACTTTGTCTAGGTGTGGCTTAGAGGAGGTGGGTGGACAAAGCGAGGAGGCGGGGCTTAGGTGTGTCCTTTGGAACATCTTAGAGGGAATACCGTGACTTCATAAAGAAGATGAAAAGGGCTGAGACAGGCGAGAGGAGCTGAGTGTAGGGGGTCTTGGAAAGGAGGGGGCCGGTTTGAAGGCGGGGCTTAGAGGAAAAGTTGGGCAGAGTTTCAGAGGCGAGTCTTAGTGGAGAAGAGACAGGCTTCGAGAAGTCAAATAAACTTAGGAAAGCCTGGCAGGGCTTCAAGAGGAGGGCCGTAAAGGATAGTTAGGAATCCAAATAGCGCGTAGCACACATTGCCGTGACTTGGCTTAATCCTCACCATTGCCCTAGGAGGTTTTATCCAAGCTTGGGGGGCTGGTTCCAGCCACCCCGGAAGGGTGTCTCTGATGGGCGGTGCTGCAAGCCTTTGGTTCTCAGTCACTGGGTGCAAAACTTAAAGCCAGGGGGTGTGGCCTGGGGCAGAGTGGGCGGGGCTTGACCAGGGAGCGGGTATGGCTTGTTGCAGAGTGGGAGGGGTTTTGTTTAATGGGTGGGGCTTGTTGAGTAGTGGGTGGGGCTGAGAGGGGGTGGGAGTCCTTTTGCAAAGAGTGGGAGGGGCCTGAAACTGACTCCTTGTCTCTAATCACTTGGAAGTGATTAGGAGGATTGGCAGATGAGTGGGGAAGAGTGGGAAGGGGCTTAAAGATCAGCGGGAGGGGCTTAGAGAGCAGTGGGAGGGGCTTCCAGGGAACAGGTGTGGGGTCTGAGTCCAAGAGGCCTGGGAGGGGAGGGCTGGTAAGGAAGGGACCCTCTCACCTGCCCCCGTGTCTCTCCCCCTCCACTCCAGAGACAGCCCCCACTCACCACCGCTCCTGGCCACCATGGATGATGCCCCATTGCCAGCGCCCCCGGCCCCGGCCCCCGCCCCTCCCGCCGCTGCGGCCCCCCGCGTCCCGTTTCACTGCAGTGAGTGTGGCAAGAGCTTCCGCTATCGCTCTGACCTGCGGCGCCACTTCGCCCGGCACACGGCGCTCAAGCCCCACGCGTGTCCACGCTGCGGCAAGGGCTTCAAGCACAGCTTTAACCTGGCCAACCACCTGCGCTCGCACACCGGCGAGCGCCCCTACCGCTGCTCCGCCTGCCCCAAGGGGTTCCGGGACTCCACGGGCCTGCTGCACCACCAGGTGAGTGCCCCCAGCCTGGTGGTCTCGTGGGCTGCACACCCCGCTCTGAGCCCGTGGGGCCCGATTCTGCTGGAGGGGGGTGGCAGCTGGCCCTAGATCCGCCCCCTTCCTCTTAGGAAGGCTCTTCCTCCGCATCCCTCTGAGCCATCCGGGCATGAGGTATGCCCCTTTCAGCGACCTCCCAAGTACTGGAACATTCTTACTAACAATTAGTTCTACCTTTGTGCTCCTCCCTTCTCCAGAGGCCAGCCCTGCCAACACCCCTCTCCTATACCAGTATCTGTAATTTTGTAATATTGTGTTTTTCATTCCCTTACTGTTTTTTTAGGAGGTACTGGGGGATTGTACCCGGGACCTTGTACATGGGAATCAGGCACTCAACCACTGAGCTACACCTGTTCCCCTGTTTTTCAAATAGGTGTATCACATATATACTTAACTCCTTCATTCAACAGTTTTGTTTTGTTTTTTTAAGATTTATTTTATTTCTCCTGCCCCCTCATTGTTTGCACTTGCTGTCTGCTCTGTGTCTGTTTGTTGTGTGTTCTCTGTGTCTTGCTCGTCCTTTTTAGGAGGCACCGGAACCGAATCCCGCACCTCCCATGTGGTAGGCAGGTACCCAACTGCTTGAGCCACATCTGCTTCCCTCAACAGTTATTTGTTGTTGTTATTACCTGCCCAGTCCCTGCCTTCACAGAGCTGACATTCTGTTGGAGGTGGTTGGTAGACAGGTAGAGACAAGAGAGCAAATATATAGCCAAGAATATTCTGGAAAGGGAGCAAAAAGGGAGTGCTGGGAAAGAAATGAAAAACCAGATTGATGTACTGGGGTAAATAGGTGGGAACTATGGGCTACTTGAGACCTGGCGGGGCAGGGTGATGTTCAAGCTGAGACCTGAAGTACCAGAAGGCGTGTCCACCATGGGAAG
This sequence comes from Cabassous unicinctus, assembly GCA_029593785.1. Taxonomy (NCBI): domain Eukaryota; kingdom Metazoa; phylum Chordata; class Mammalia; order Cingulata; family Chlamyphoridae; genus Cabassous; species Cabassous unicinctus. The sequence continues at coordinate 10,932 of JAQZBX010013874.1, read as the reverse complement.
TGTTCTGGGCAGAGGGAGCAGCACAGGCCCCGAGATGGGCAGAGCTTGGTACGGTCAAGGTTCAAGGTTCATGGGTACCGGGTGGTTGGCATGGAGAGAGCTCAGAGGAGAGTGGAAGGAGATGAGGTGAAAGGCTGGCAGAGGCTAGGTCCTGTGGTCTTTTCTGAGTGGCTGTAAGGAATTGGGATTTTGCTTTAAGGGAACGCCTGCCATATGCCAGACGCTCAGGATACAAACACAAGTAAAGCCAGACGTATCACTGCGTGCATGCCCCTTGGGCCAGGCCTCTGCATCCCTCACCAAGTGGCAGGTACCTCCTGCTTAGAACATTTGCTCCTCAGGATGCAGGGGACCCTAACTTGACATCCACGGTCCTTTGAAGTCTCCAGCCCTGCCCACCAGCCAGTTATGATTCAACTGAGCATTTAAGGGGCACTAACTGTATGCAGGCACAGGGCTAGGCTCTTTGGGGAAGGGAGTGTGGGAAAGAAAACAGACAGAGTTCATCCCTTTCCTGGGCTCCCAGAGCCAGCAGTCCTATAGGGAAGACAGTACCCAAGCAATCAGGTTAATAAAGGCTAAATTGCAACCAAAAGTATGAGGACAGTGCGTGACGATGCTCCGAGGCCAAGATGAGAGTGATCTGATGTCGTCTGGCTCAGGGATGGAGTCAGGACTGGTTTTCCTGAGGCAGAGGTGATGAATGCGCTGCTCCTGGTGGAGAAGGAGGCGCTAACCAGGCAAAGAAATGGTGGGGCTGGGAAAGAGCTCTCCAGGGTCAGGGGGCAGGATGTGCACTTTCAAGGAAGGTTTTTTTTTTTTTCATTTAAAGATTTATTTCTCCTCCCCCCCACCCCCCATTGTTTGTACTCTCTGTCTGCTCTCTGTGTCTGTTCATTGTGTGCTCATCTTCTTTTTAGGAGGCACTGGGAACCAAACCAGGGACCTCCCATGTGGTAGGGAGGCGCCCTATCACTTGAGCCACCTCCACTCCCTGCTTGTTGTGTCTCTCATTGTGTTTCCTCTTTGTGTCAGCTCGCCATGCCAGCCTGTCGCGTCAGCTCGCTGTCTTGCTCATCTTCTTTAGGGGGCACTGGGAACTGAACCTGTGACCTCCTGTGTGGTATGCGGGAGCCCAACTGCTTGAGCCACATCTGCTTCCTTCAAGGAAGGCTTTTGAGGCACTGGAGGAAGGCCAGTGTGGCCAGAGTACAGAGAACCAGGGGCGATGTGTCCCCGGAAGCCTGGAGAGGCTGCAGGGCTTGTCACTCCTGCTGTGTGTCAGCCCCTGGAAATACAGCAGTGAGCAAAACCAATATGGTCCCCAGTTCCACGGTCCTTGTCCGGTGGGGAGACAGACAACATGTAAGTTAGATAGAGTTACTTAGTGTGACTCGAGCCATAAGCTTTGAAGAGAGAGAAAATAATGTGGCAAGCCAAGGGACTAGACTCAGGGAAGGGTCCCCGAGGATCTCATGTATAAACGGAAAACTACGGGGTAAGGGAGGAGCTGGACTTTGGAAAGAGTATTCCAGGCAGAGAGAACGGCTCGTACAAAGGCCCTGAGGCCAGCATTACCTGCTTGTGTTGGGAAGTCAGAGTGGAGGGAGAATACACTTAGTGACCAAGAGGACAGAGTTCCCTGGAGCCACACTGTATTGCAGCTACAGAGTCACATCTTCGTCAGGTTGGCAGACAGGTATCACTCCCTGTTGCTCCTTCAGGTTGCGGGCATGGCAGGCATCACTAGCCCATCACTGCACCCCTCCTCCAAGCCCCACAGTCTTTTCCCCACAGCACTCCAGGCAGCTGTTACCAATCTGCAGGACTCTACACACTGCAAAGAAAATCTCTGCCATTCCAAGACTCTTAAATAAACCATGAGGGCAGATAGCATCGCCATCAGCCACAGGTGGCCATTTAAATGTAAATGAATTAAACGGGCACACTGTCCACATTTCCGGTACTCAGTCCCACATGTGGCAGGCAGCACAGATATGGAATATTCCATCACGACAGGAAGTCCCATTGGACAGTGGTACCCAGAGGGCGCAAAGCCCCTCCTGCCCACACAGTTTGCAGGACATCCGCAGGACCCAGAGAAGTCCGTTGGTTTGAATGATACATTCCAGGGGCTGAGTGGTTATTTGGGGCCACTCACTTTCCAAGCATGATTTCTGCCACCCTCACAACAGCCCCGCGACAGGGCCGGGAGAGGAGAGGTTACTTGCCCAAGTCTTCCCAGCGCGTGGAAGGCAGAGCTGGGGCTCGGGGGATTTGCACTCGGGTCTGTGAGCGCCCAGGGCCCCAGGACTAACTGCTCTCGCAGCGAGGCACAGTGGCAGAAGTTTCCCAGCCTGGGAAAGCAGGGCCTCCGAAGCTAGAAAGGACTTGGCCGTTTTCACTGTGGCCCAACGCGGGAAACAAGGAGGAGAGGCTGGCGCTAGCTGGAGCGTGGCCTGGTTCGGCAACCTGCGTCTGGGCGACCGGGGCCCCGTCCTCCGGGCTAGGAGGACTTGGGCCCTGACTCTGTCCTCTTCCTCCCGCCCTCGCAGGTCGTCCACACTGGTGAAAAGCCCTACTGCTGCCTGGTCTGCGAGCTCCGCTTCTCCTCGCGCTCCAGCCTGGGCCGCCACCTCAAGCGCCAGCACCGCGGAGTGCTCCCGCCCGCCCCGGGCATGCCCCCCCTGAACGCGCCCTGCTCCGTCTGCTGCAACGTGGGGCCCTGCGCCGTGTGCGGGGGCGCGGGGGCCGGCGCCGGAGAGGGCCCCGAGGGGGCGGGCGCCGGCGGCTGGGGGTTGGCGGAGGCGGCGGCCGCGGCGGCGGCCTCGCTGCCGCCCTTTGCGTGCGGCGCCTGCGCGCGGCGCTTCGACCAGGGCCGCGAGCTGGCCGCGCACTGGGCCGCGCACACCGACGTGAAGCCCTTCAAGTGCCCGCGCTGCGAGCGCGACTTCAATGCGCCCGCGCTCCTGGAGCGGCACAAGCTGACGCACGACCTGCAGGGGACGGGCGCGCCCCCGGCACAGGCCTGGGCCTCGGGGGCCACCGCCGGGCCCGAGACGGCCGGCGAGGGGGGCGCTGCGGAGGCCGGAGACGCGCCCCCGGCCTGGGACGGCGGGCTGCTCCTGGGCGCCGCGGGGGGAGGTGTGCCCGAGCTGGGGGCGCTGCTTCCCGAGGGCGGCGGGGAGGCCCCGGCGCCGGCGGCCGCCGCGGAGCCGTCGGAAGACACCCTGTACCAGTGCGACTGCGGGACCTTCTTCGCGTCGGCCGCGGCGCTCGCCAGCCACCTGGAGGCGCACTCGGGCCCCGCGGCCTACGGCTGCGGCCACTGCGGGGCGCTGTACGCGGCCCTGGCGGCCCTGGAGGAGCATCGGCGGGCCAGCCACGGCGAGGGCAGCGGCGCCGAGGCGGCGGCGGCGGCCCCCGAGGGTGAGCCCGCGTCCGGCTCGGGCCGCGGCAAGAAGATCTTCGGCTGCTCCGAGTGCGAGAAGCTGTTCCGCTCGCCGCGCGACCTGGAGCGGCACGTGCTGGTGCACACGGGCGAGAAGCCGTTCCCGTGCCTCGAGTGCGGCAAGTTCTTCCGCCACGAGTGCTACCTCAAGCGCCACCGGCTGCTGCACGGCTCCGAGCGGCCCTTCCCCTGCCACATCTGCGGCAAGGGCTTCATCACGCTCAGCAACCTCTCGCGGCACCTGAAGCTGCACCGGGGCATGGACTGAAAGGGCCGGGCCCCGCCCGCCCCCGGGGACTGAACGCAGGGCCCGGGCCAGGGGACCGGGGAGCTGCGAGGGAGGCCCCCGCACACTCCCAAAGCCAGACCCAGGCCCCGCGGGGAGGGGGCCCTGTCTGGAGAGATGGGGCCGCAGATAAACCGAGAGAATCCTCGGCAAGAGGGTCCAAGAACGTAATAGTTGGGGTCCCCAAATCAGTGGAGAGGCTTCTGAGTTTGAGGCTCCTGGACCGTGAGCAGGACACCCCAAACGGGAGGCCCTCAACCTGCAGGGACCTAGGAGTGAGAGATGGGTCCCCACAGGTAACCCCTCATCTTGAGGGCCCTAGTAACAAGAGCCCACCCCCACCCCCCAGGGAAAACGGCCCCATTGCTCGAGAGCCATCATTCCCAATGCCCTTGATCTGGAGAATGCCGGGGGACCATGTCTCCAAATCTCCCAGGGTCCCCTCCAAGTGCTACCAACAGGGTCACTGAGATGGTGCCCCCAGAAAATGGGTGGAGTCGGAATCTGCCTTCCCCCATCACAGTCCCTATGCTGAAAGAGGACCAGGGTAGATGCCTCCCACCCCAAGTTAGGTCTCCCTCCCCTACTGTGGAATGGGTTGACCCAGACCGTCTCCCCGACCCTCAAACACTAGAATAGACTGGTCCGAAGTCCCCCTGCCCAGTAGAATGGACTGATCCAGATACACACGCCCCGCCCCACTCGGCGTGGACCGGTCCAGGCTGCGGACTGCGCCCCTACCGTCCTTAGAGTGAGTTAGACAGACACTCCTCCCCGTCCGTAGAACGGGCACCGGCCCGCTCACTCCCGGCTTAGGAACCCATCCGAGCGCGAGGTGATGGGCATCGGGGTCTTCCCGGGCTCTAGCACCTGTCAGTCTTTCCATCTCTTTGTCGGTTTGTCTGACCCTGTGTTCCAACGTCCAGGGGAAGGGGGTCTTGGCTAAGGGGTCCCCCCCTTGAGTTTCGACCTCGCCCCCTCATCCCACATCCCTTTGTCTCCAGGACCCCAATAAACCTAGTCCCGTCGAGTCAACTAACGTCTCATTTTCTGACCCTTGGCTACCCGCCCCCCCCAGAGGACTGGCCCCCTAAGTAGAGACGGACCCTTTCTCCCTGCCGAGAACCTCTGAGTACCGTAGACAGTACAAGGCCTTGAAAACCAGCCACCGTTTCCGACTTAAGCGGAATCCCTTCCCTTCAACAGAAGAGCCATCTCCAACAGGCGGGACAGTCCTTCCCGCCTTGGGGCACGTCCCCTAGGAGCCAAAGGGACAAGTTCCTGCCCCTGGAAGAGGCCCCGCCCTTGCCTGCCTCCAGCTCCCCAATTTAGGCGCCCCGCCTCCGCAGAGCCAACGGCGACCTAGACGGATAACCCCCGGCCTCGGGGGCTCGGAGATCAGACAGGAAGGTGACTTCCCATGGTGAGGAGCGCTCTGACGGGGACAAGCAGGGTGTGCGGAAAGGCAGGGCCCGGGCTCAGCCGCCTTGGGGAGGAGGCCCCCCGCCCCCGCGCCCGGCTTCTCGGCAGGGGTGGCATTTGATCCGAGACCTGCAGGGCGAGGGGCCTGCGCCAGGGGCGCGGTCAGGAGGTGAGCACGGGTCAGGGCTGGCGGGCCCAGGGGGGAGTTAGACCGGATCTCTGGACCGTGGAAAGCCAGGTTTTCAGCAGGGAGGAATGAGATGACATTTGGGTCCCTCTGGCTTTGGAGGGACAAGAGTGGAAGCCGTAGGCTATTGCAGGCACCTAGGAGAGAAATACGAGGTCTGGAAGTAAACAGATGGACTTGAGGTGAGCTCTGGAGGTGGAACAGAGAGGACCCGATGCGTGCCTCTGTGGGCACGTGGGCGTGCATGCTGGAGGGCGGTGGTGATGGACAGGGAGGTTAGGTGGTGGCATTTCATACCGACGTGAGAAGGCTGGGGACGGCTTTGGAAAGGGCTTTAAGGAGTTCGGGAGTTCCATCCTGAACGTCTTAAATTTAAGGTGCCTAGTACATTGGCATCTCTAATAAGGTCGAGACTGCGCATGTCCTGTGATGCAGTAATCCTACAAATCCTAAAGGTACAAATCCTAAAAGCAAGCAAGCAAACAAAAAACCCTCATGTCCACTTGCACCAGAGGACACTTATAAGAACATTCAATATTTACAGCCCCAAACTCAGAACAGCCGAAACGTCCATCCACAGCACAGCAGATAAATGGTGGCAGAGGCATGCTAGGGGATACCACACAGCGACGAGAGCAAAAGACACGAGTGGCTGTTTCAAGAAGCCAGACACACAGTGTAACTCCATTCATATAAGACTCCAAACAGGCAAAACTAAACTGGAGTATTGTTCAGGGTACTCTGTGGGGAGTAAACATATAGGAAAGCAAGTAAGAATTTTCCATAAAACTCACAGGAGTGGTGAGGGGACCCTACTCTTATCCCAAGTGCTCTTAATCTGGTGAGGAGAACCCTACTTCCATGACTTGGGAAGAAATGGGAGATGGGCATCATCAGACACCAGGATGGGGTGAATGGGTGGTTTTCAGGATAGGGGAAGTAAGTCTTGCCGTCTATTCCTCTGGGGCTCCCTGTCCTGGACAAGGTTTGCAGACTCTTGCTGCCTCGTCCTGGACAAGGTTTGTCCAATTGCAGAAATGCAAAACGTACTGGTGGTGGGGGTGGGGAGTGCCAAATGTGTCTTCCTCTCCCTTCTCCCCTTGCCTGGATTATTTAAAAAGCCATGTGTGGAGACCTACTATTTAATAAACGTAATGGAATCAGGAAAAGAAAAAAAAAAGGAGGTCGTGCGGATTACATGCCAGAAGCTTCTATGGACTTCTGGAGGTAGCTGGCAACGCTCCATTTCTTAGCCTGGTGGTCATTTTATAATCATTTGTTAGGGTGTACGTTTGTTTTACGCACTTTTATTTATGCGTCTTATAATCCACGAGGAAAAACTCTTACAAGAGGGAGACATATATTGGAGGGGAAGGAAATAAGGAAGCGTTTGGAGGTTAAGGGCCGTCTTCACTGGAGATCCGCAACTGCCCTTTTTCTTTCCTGCCCTTTAGGAACAAAGTCAGCCCCTGACGATGCTGAGCCTTAAAGACAGTCCTTTCCACTCCGCAACCACCACCAGGAACCAGACTCACCCCCCAAGGGTGGGGAAAAAACCCCACCTGCCTCTTGAGAAACAGGACCCGCCCCTTAGACACAGGCTCCGCCCCCAGGGGAGGGCACGCCCACTTCGGGACCTGGTTAGAGCCACGCCCAGCCCCCGGGGTCGCGGTGGCCTCCCGGTAATGCACAGGGACTTGGGGGGTCGGAGGCTCCCCCCTCCACCACACCTCCACCAGTCGGCTTCTCTTCCGGGCAGGCCTGACGCCCTTTCTGAGACCATAGGGAAAGGAACTGAACCTATTTCCCGGGTGTCTGGGCCGGGCCCTGTAACCCCCTCGTTCCCCTGTGGCCCCATTTTATAGAAGTGCTAATTGGGGCTCTAAGGACGATCAACCACTCTCCAACAGCAATTACTAGGCAGAAGCCTTCGGCTCCCAGGCCTCTGCCCGTGGAGCTACCGCCTACCCCCCAACCCCACTAGCCTGAGACCTGCATCTCCCCAACACCCCAGTCAGGGGTGGTCCCAGTATCCCACATCCCAAGCCCACTTGGCCACTCCTTGCCCCTCATCTCCCTTTCTTCAGCCACAAGTATTTGTTGAGCCCCCAGCCAGGATCGGTGCTGGGGAGGAGCTAAGAGCCAGCAGGCAAAACGAGCCCCTCCCTGCCCTCGTGGCGCTTCTATTCCAGGGAGAGGGGATACTGGACATTGCTGGGCAAATTAAGTGGCCTAATGTTTGGTTGCCTTAAGTGCAAGGGCGAAAAGCCAGGCGGGAGGAAGGATAACGGTGACAGGAGGGCTAGTTCACTAGGATGGGCAGGGTAGATGCCTCAAGAGATCTGAGGGGGGAAGCCTCCTAGAAATCCGACGGCGTTCCAGGTGCAGGGGGTGGCAAGTGCAAAGGCCCTGCGTCCAGAAAGCGCGAGGAGAGCGCTGCGGCGGCGGCAGCAGAGTGAAGTAAAGGGGGCGAGGGGGGCCCAGAGCGTTGGGAGAGGGTCTGGCTTTTATTCCGAGGGAGATGGGGAGCCACCGGAGGGGGTTCGACGGAGACGTGACGTCACCTGATTCCTGGCTGCAGGAGACTGGACGGGAGGGGGTTTAGGGAAGCCAATGAGGAGGCTGTTGTCGTGGGACTGGCGTGCAGGAGCCCAGCTCTGGGCCAATCAGCGCCAGTCCCGCCCCCGGCCCGCGGCCGCCGGGGGCCCCCTCTCACCTGGACCCGCGCCTCCTGCCGGCTCCCAGCCTCGTCTCCCCCGCATCCGGCCGGGCGTCCACGCGGGTCCCATAGGAATCTCTCTAACACCAGTCGGATCATGTGACTCGCCTGCTTAAAACGGTTTCAACGGCTTCTCAGTGCCCTCCGAATGACTGCAAGCTCAGGCCCGAATCCGGGGCCCCGCACACGGGCTCACGCAGCGCCCCGCCACCCTGGCCGCCGTCAGCGCCCCAATCCGAGGCGCCGAGCCCCCGCCCCCCAAGTCACGACCCACCACGTGCTGTTGGTGCTCTGTGCTTGACATTTTCTTTCCCACCACCCTCCTTCCAGGATTCTTTCTCCTCGGCCTCCTACTCCTCCATATAAAATCTTTTAAGCCTTTAAACTGTAGACAATAAAACAGCGTACACCCGTATAACGGCCACCAGCTTTAAAATACTAGACATATATGTCCAGATTGCTCTTCTTAAAAATATAGTAGTATTTTAAAGGTGGCTTTAAAAAATCATGCTCCTGGACCACGATCATTTCTCCTATGTCTTTGTGAAGATCGAAGACTTAGTGAGGCTCACCGCCTTTGAAACCTTTTTGCTTTCAAACTAGTTATCCACTTTGTAAGTTAAGGAGAACTGGATTCATACTTGTAAGGCACTTACAAGAGTAAGCTATTATTTTGCTTTCATTTTCATCTATCTTTGTTATCCCCATTTCCTTAAAATATATATATATTTTTTGAGTGTATGACATTCACTTGGTTTTGAATTTTAAAAGTACAAAAGGATAGAGTGTACTAGGTTTCAGTCCTGGGAGTTAGATAGTATTGTCTGTCCTTCCAGATGTAATCCACCATTAAACAAAAACAGATGGTTGGAACACAGGCTGCTGTCTGCTTTGCATCTTCCTTTTCTTTTCCTCTCTCTCATTATCAGCTGCACATTATCACTTGAAGCCCTGCTTGATAGTTATGCATCATGAGCGGCATCTCCACTCTTTTTTATGGATGCATAGTATTCCCTTGGGCCAGCCTATCATGGTTGACACCCAATCCCCTACTGATGGGCATCTAGATTGTTTTCAATCTTTTGCTGTGAGGCTACAATGATTACCTGGTACAAGGCATCGACTTGCACTTTTCTGCGTAGACCTAGCCCAAGGATAAGTTCCTGGACTTGCTGGCTCACTTATGCTGTTCCAAATTTTACTCATCCAGCCACATATGAAAGGGCCTGCTTTCCCACACTCCCATCAACGATGAGCATGTTTTTAACCTTATAAAAACAACAGAGGCAGGCTGCAGTAACAGCCCTGAAACATGCCTTTTCTGCTCGACATTAGGTTGTTATTTATTTTTTATTAGAAAAGCTATAGATATCTAGAAAAAAATCATGCAGAAAGTACAGAGTTCCCTATACCCTCCCTCACACACATAGTTTTCCCTATTATTAGCACTTTGCATTAGTGTGGTACCTTTGTTACAACTGATGAAGTGATAGTATTATAATTATACTATTAACTGTAGTCCATAGTTTGCATTAGGTTCCTTGTTTGTGTTCCACAGTTTTCAACATTAGGTTTTCGAGATGTAGCATGGCAATACATTTCTCTCCAGTTACCACTTGCTCCCCTTTTCCATTTATAACCCTGGGCTTTCATCCCACAGGTTTCAATGGAAAGTCTTCATGGATCACCCCACCCCTCTGCGTCTTCTCTGTCCTCTGAGATCCCACAGCGTCCTGTGTTTCCTGCTTTAGAGCTCAGCCCCTAGGAGCGTGATTGGGTCTGTGTTTGCCTCCGCCATCAGACAGTGTGGTCCCTGAGGACAGGGCCCAACAGCGTTTTCGCTTCTGTAGCTGCAGCACCAAGGACAGAGCTAGCCCAAAGTAGGTCTATACTAGGTGCTCAGTAAACACTGGATGCTTGGTGTCCAATGAATGTAGGCAGGGCTTATCCCAGAAGGGGAAACTGAGGCTCCGAGAAGGGAGAGTCGCTTGCTCAGGCAGACAAGTGGAGGCTGGAGCCGGTTCTAGTCCAGAGACCCGGCACTCTCCCTGAAACGTCTGTCACTGCCTCATTCAGCTCCGTCCCCCCGCTGCGTCCTCCCTCAACACAGTGCCTGGCACAGACAGGGCCTGATCAATGTGTATTTGTGAAGGACTGAATGAATGTGTGTGTCCCTGGAGGGGCGGGTGACGAGTGGCTGCACCCAGGCCCCCAGCCCCCTCTTCCCTCTAGGAGGCCGGAGAACAGGCCCCCAGCCCCCTCCCCTCGCAGAACCCAGGAGTCCAAGCCACCCTCCCTCTCCGCCCCCCCGGGTCCCCTCGTCCTCCCGCTTCCGCCTTCCCAGGCCAGTCTTTCCTCTGTCGGGCTTGGGCGAGAGGCCGCGTTTCCGGGGGGAAGGCTTAGGCGGTGACACCGAGCCCAGCCTCCTCCACCCCCCGCCGCGCTCGGGGCCCCCTCCCTCCCCGCCGCCACCGTCCGCGATCGCCGGCCGCGGGGAAGAAAGGAGCCAGGAGGCGGAGGTAAGCCCGCGCGCCGGGGCGGGGGGCGCCAGGCCTCGACCCGCCGCCGCGACTCTGCTGATCGTGCGGGGCCCGCAGGCCGGGCCCTGGCGGAGCTCGGCCCCGTCGGAGCCCCAGGGCTCCCGGCCCGGCAGCCCTCCTCGGGGGTCCAGGGCTCCGGCCCCCAGCCTCCTCCTCCCTGGAGACTGCCAGCAGCTGCCTCCCCCTTGTCTCAGGGGCCCCTGCCCCTCCCCCGCCCGCCGCCCCCCTCATCCGGACCCAGGAATCCACAGCCCCAGATGCTAGAGCCCAGATCCCAGGCCCCGCATCCCCCAGACCCGGGAGTCCAGCCCCAGCCCCTCCTCCCTC
>JAQZBX010013873.1:27057-39395 GCA_029593785.1 Cabassous unicinctus | reverse complement strand
CCACCTAACAACGTTCAATTCTCCTGCATACAACCAGAAATACAGTAATTCCCTTCAGAATAAGTTGCAATCCATTGGGTAATATTCACTCTTAAACTGACATCCTTAAATATTTTGACATGAAACTAAAACAACTTGTCATGTGATAAGGGAAAAGGCTGGGGAAGAAAAAGAAATTCGTTTTGTGTCCATATACAATCATACTCATAATGAAACAGGAAAGGAAGATTCATGACTATTACAGTCCTCATTTCTGTAAATGGTCACATGGATGAAGTTCATATTTCTCACTACCTTCTTCCACTACCCATTCCATGTTCCTGTTATACTCAGCAAGCATTTTAGCTGGCTGTGTTCCTTTGCCTGGTGAGGTGACCCAAATTTTCATTCCTGAAGATTCTGGGCCATTGTTAATTCTGCTTTGATTGGGTTGTTGCAATTTTCCAATGACTTTAATCACAGAGTATGGCATTACTAGGAGAAAACCTAGAGGATCTCTTGTATTCCAGGCAAATTCTTCTTTACCCTCATTATGTAGATGCAGTCCTATTTCCCCTTGATAGTCAGGATCAATCTCCCCAACCAGTAGAGTAATTCCCTTCTTTGCCTGTTGATTCAGAGGTATGAGGAATCCAAAATGGACAGGTGGCAGTCTTAACTTCCAGTTCAATGGAAACATTGTTGTGTTCCCTGGTGGCAGCACTCTTTCTTTTGGGACTAAGACCTGTAGACCAGTAGAGCTTAGGGTTGTAGGGACAGGAAGCAAAAATTTTCCTAGAGGGTCACTAGGAGTAATAGTGAGTGGTGCCACTCCCATTTCCACCCCTTGATTCCTGGACCAATGAATCCTGGTTAAGGGAGAAACAGCACCATAGAGTGGAAACTGATTTAGAGCATACACAACCGCCTGGAGAATATTGCCCCAGCCCTGCAAGGTATTGCCACCTAGTTGGTACTGTAATTGAGTCTTCAAAAGGCCATCCCACCATTCTATCAATCCAGCTGTTTCAAGGTGATGGGGAGCATGGTAAGAGCAGTGAATTCCATGGGCATGTGCCCATTCCTGCACATCATTTGCTGTAAAATGGGTTCCTTGATCAGAAGCAATGCTGTGTGCAATGCCTTGGTGGTAGATAAGATATTCTGTAAGTCCACTGATGGTAGTTTTGGAAGAAACTTTGTGTGCAGGAAATGGAAACCCCTATCTGGAGTATGTGTATATTCCAGTTAAAACAAATTGCTGCACCTTCCATGGTGGAAGTGGTGCAATGTAGTCAACCTGCCGCCAGGTATCAGGCTGATCTCCTCAGGGAATGGTGCCATATTGGGGGCTGACTGTGAGACTCTGCTGCTGTCAGATTGGGCACTCAGCAGTGGCTCTAGCCAAGTCAACCTTGATAAGGGGAAGTCCATGTTGCAGAACCCCTGCATAACCTCCAACCCTACCTCCATGGACTCTTTGTTCATGAACCCTTTGGGAAATGACAGGAATGGCTGAGCATTAACCAAAGAGCAGGTCAACTAATCCACTTGATTATTAAAATCTTCCTCTTCTGAATTCACCCCCTGGTGAGAATTCATGTGGGACACAAATATTTTCATGTTTTTGCCCACTCAGAAAGGTCTATCCACATACCTCTTCCCCAGACATCTTTGTCACCAATTTCCAATCATGTTCCTTCTTATTCCCTGACCATCCAGCCAAACCATTGGCCCATGAATCAGTGTACAAATGCACTTCTGGCCATTTTTTTTCCCAAGCAAAATGAACAACCATGTGCACTGCTCAAAGTTCTGCCCATTGGGAACTTCATCCCTTCAGGGATGTCCAAGGAAAGGGCTACAGTGCTGCAGCTGTCCACTTTTGGGTGGTACCAGCCTATGCAGAACCATTTGTAAACCAGGCCTGAGTTTTCTATTTCTCAGTCAACTGATTGTAAGGGAGTACCCAAGAGACCAAAGCTGTGGGCTGCAAAGAGAAAGTAACATGGCAGGGGTGGCGACCAAATACATTTGGGCTACTTCCTCATGTAACTTACTTGTGCCTTCAGGACCCACTCAAGCCCTATCTCATATATACCACTTCCATTTTATTACGGTTTGGTGGGTTAGACAATACCCAGCTTATGATAGGCAACTAAGTTCTCATGGTAACTTGATGGCCCATGATTAAACATTCAGTCTCTACTAAGGCCAAGAGCAGGCCAAAAGCTTTTTCTCAAAAGGAGAGTACTTATCTGCAGAGGATGTCAGTGCTTTGCTCCAAAATCCTAAGGTTATGCATTGTGTTTCTCCTATAGGGACCTGCCAAAGGCTCCAGAGAGCATCCCTATTTGCCACTGAAACTTCCAGCACCACTAGATCTGCTGGATCCTATGGCTCAAGTGGTAGTGCAGCTTGCACAGTAGCATGGACCTGTTGCAGGGCCTCTTTTTGTTCTGGTCTCCAATCAAAGCTAGCAGTTTTTCTGGTCACTTGGTAAATGGGGTGGAGTAACACACCCAAATGAGTAATGTGGGCACAATTACCAGGCCAAGTTGACACATTAGCCTAACCATCCAAACCTGGAAGAAATTATGTTGGATGAAATAAGCTATATGCAAAAGGACAAATCTTTTATGGTCTCACTAATATGAAGTATAATAAGCAAAGTCATAGAAATAGGATCTAGAATAGAGGTTACCAAGAGAGAGAATGTTGGTAGAGGATGGGGAGGTGATGCTTAATTTGTGCAGAATTTCTATATAGCTTGATTTTAAATGTTAGAAAATGGATAGAGGTGATGGTAGCACATTACTGTCAGTATCATTCACAGCAATGAATGATTTGTGAATGAGGTTAAAGGGAGAAGTTTGGGGTTGTGTATGTTGCTAGAAGTAAACCTAGAGACTAAAACCTGGACTGTAAAACATAGTGAACACTGTGGTGGGTAATGTCTGTGGTGAATAATACAAATAATGAAATGTTCTTTCATGAACTATAACAAATGTACATCACTAATTCAAGGTGTTATTAATAAGGGTGTATATGGGAAAATACACCTAATTTAAACTGTGGACTATAGTTACAAGTATTATTTAATTTTAAAATATAAGTGAATCTATAGAGACAGAATTAGATTAGTGGTTACGTAGAGTTGGGGAAGGATATAGGGATTGAGAGGTGACTCCTTAGAGATATATGATTTTTCTTTTTGGAGTAAAGAGTGGTGATGAATGCACCACTCTGTGATTAGGCAACAAGACATTAAGTGCAAACCTTGCAACCTTGCATGGATCATGTGGAATGTGAGTATTTCTCACTAACACCTCTTAAAAATTTAGATTTCTCAAACAGAGAACCATATGAGCCTATAGCTATATCATAGAACAGAGCAGAGTGGATTATCTTCTAAATATTTATTGAATTAACTAAGTAAATGTGAGTTCTTTAAAGAAAACAACTACTCATTTAGGAAATAGTGAAAAATATCAGCTGTGACCTTTAAACAAATGTTTGAGGAAACTGAATAATACAACTCATTTTTTATATGTGCTTCTATTTTTAGATGAGATTCCCCCATAGTAGCAAGTATAATAAATCTATCTTCTATTACAGTTTTAATTATCCTCTCTGGTAACACATGCCCAAAACCCAAAACTTGAAGCAAATTAAGAGTAACAAGTATCAAATTCCTAGAGCTCAGTATCAGCAGTTTACCCATACATGTACTATTAAAAGGAAACACACCTCAAGCATTGGGATTCAGTCATTTTCTAACCAATTTCTATAAATAAATATTGATGTATACAATATCCTAGAAAATTCAAACTCCCCCTCTCCAATGAAACTACTATGTGTTTTTTTCTGCAGCAGTCATGAAAATGTATTATGTGGGCACAAAATTGTAACTAGAAGTATAGTTTTAGATTCCTTTCCATGACAAATGTCTAATCCTAAAGTAAAGTTTTTCCTTTTTCCAATATATTTTGAGTAAATTTTTCAGATTAGTGTTGACCAAAATTATTATTCTTTGCCTTGACCAAGCTGCCTGACTTGCTCCTGTGGGACTTTACCGACTCCCTCCCACTCCCTGACTACTTTTAAACTTCTCTTGCAACTGTAGGACTGCCAAGAAAACAAATCAAGATTGCAAGAAAACAAAGTGGAGGAGACACCTTCAGAGACTAGCTTTTCAAAGTTATCAACCTCACACTTACTCTCCTTCCCTTCTTTGACCAGATTGCCTGGTGGTAGTTTCCCACTGCCCTTACCCTGATTATAAAACTCAACCTCCCCCTTCCTTCCTCCTAGATTAGTTCTACCCTCTCTCCCTACCAGGGCGGCTATGAATAAAATCACCTTGCTTGTAACAGTGTCCTGCACAGTTTTTTCTTGAAAATATGCAGAGGTAAATCATTACCTGAAATATGTAGCTCTCCACAACATTTTTATATCAAATTATGCCATAATATGGTTGTACCATGATTTACATAAATTATCTTCTAATGATCATTTGTGATTATCAATTATTTTCATTTAGTTGAGACTTTTTAGTGAACTCATACAGTGCTTTAGTTTTGTAAATGTTACCTGTTTAGTTGAAAAGGATATGTGTTTTTATTGGTGGATTTTATAAATTTATATTAGATCAAGATTGTAAATCATATTTAAATGTTCTATAAAGATATTTCCTTTTTATCTGTTAATGATAAAAATCTTCTACCATGACTATGGATTTTGCAATTTCTTCTGAAAACACTATCAATTTAATTTGTGCAATTTCTAGAAGATACCTGAGATTGAATCCAGGATTTCTACATTTTGAGCTTGCCCTCAACCACTGAGCAACACCTGCTCCACTATCTGTACATTTTGATGCTGATCTTAAATACTTATGAATTCATTCTTGGTTGGTTGTAGTTTTTAAGAATGAATTATCAAGTTCCCTTTAAGTGATTTTGATGTTAAATACTATGTTTATAGGAGCTACTGGGGATTGAACCCTGGAACTTGGATATGAGAAGCAGGCACTCAATCACTGAGCTGTATCTTCTTCCCTAAAATACTATTTTTAATGTTACTATTGCTACACCAATTAGCAATATTCATTTACAACCATGCTCTGTCTTTTTGCATTGGTTGTCCTTACTGAAAAATAGCATATTGTTGAATATTTTTAATGCAGCCTGAGAATCAGTCATATAAAACCTTTTAAACAATTTAGAAGAGGAAATCACTTTATGTGTTTTGTTTGTTTATTAAAACATGATGAGGAAAGAGGATGATTAGTTTCATATTTGCATCATTTTTCTTTTATTTTTTTAAAGATACTTAGTGTACATAAATATTACATAAGAAATGTAGGGGGTTTCCATATACCCCACTCCCTACCCCTCCCACACTTTCCCATACCAACAGCATCCTTCATTAGTGAGGTATATTTGTTACAATTGATGAACACATATTGGAGCATTGCCACTAAGTGTAGATTATAGTTTACATTTTAGTTTAATCTCTCTCCCGCACAATTTTATAATGTATGACAACATATATAATGTCCTTTATTTGTCATTGCAGCATCATCAAGATAATCCAAATGTCTTTAAAATGCCCCCATATTATAGCTATTATTCCCCTCACCCTCCCCTCTGAACCTCCAGTGGCCATGGCCTCCACATCAATGATAAAAGTTCTTCCATTGCTAGAATAACAATAAGTCCGTAGTAAAATATCACTAAGTCTACTCTAGTCCATTGTTCATCCCACAATCCTGAGGATTCTGGGATAGTGGTGCCAACTCTACATCTAATTGAAAAGGGGCTTAAATCCCATGGGGCAGATGGAGACTATCTCTGTTCCTTGGGTTGGTCATTGTCAATCATCATTTCCTTGTTCATTGTCCTGGGTGAGTCCAATGAACTGGAGAGTAGGTGTTGCAACTCTGTTGAGATTCAGGGGGCAAATGGCACATGAAAA
Source organism: Cabassous unicinctus (assembly GCA_029593785.1). NCBI lineage: Eukaryota > Metazoa > Chordata > Mammalia > Cingulata > Chlamyphoridae > Cabassous > Cabassous unicinctus. Next base: position 33,437 of record JAQZBX010013873.1, on the reverse strand, counting down.
ACCCTAAGATTTAAGTCTCTTGGACATAAAACTATCAACTCTAGTACTAACTATAGGTTCAAATAGAAGAAGCAGAGGAGCCATGTGTCAGGAAACCACAACTGAATCCAACTCTGTCACACTGGGAACATAAATTCCAAAGTATGGCTTTCTGTGAAGGCACCAAACTCCTGAGCTTTCAGCCCTGCCTAAAGTGTCTGGATGTCTCTAGAGCCCTCAGGAGCCCTACTATATAAGATAATTTTTACTGTGGCAGTTAATGAGATTCTACTGAGGCATGCTTAAGTGTAACCTCTGGAATGAACTCCCAACTCACTTTGAAATCTATTAGCCATAAAAGCTCATTTGTAATTACACTTTTCCCCTTTTCATCAAGGTCTTTTCCCAGTTGCATTGCTAGTTGGTGCTTGACAGTAATCCCTTGGTGCCAGGGAGGCTTATTACTGAGAGTCATGTCCTAGAAGGGAGGCAGATATTGCATTTATATGCTGAGTTTGACTAAGAAACTGGTCACATTTGAGCAACAAGGAGGCTCTCAGGAGGTAAATCTTAGGCAAACTATAATACTAGGTTAAGTTTCAATTTCAAAAGAAAAGGTTCATAAGGATGGTCATCGATTCCAAGGTCCCATCAGTCGTCCATCCTCCTTCACTATTCACTGTCCCTGTACTTGGGGTATTCTTGCTATCCTATTAGAGAATGTGGCAGAACTCCCTAGGATGGGAATTGAATATTCTTTTGTTATTGTGTGGATCTCCACCCACTGTGACAATGCCTCTGAACACTTGAACTCATCTGTATGCCTTATGGACCTGCTTCAGGTGAACCTACTCCCATGCATCCCCATTACTGATACCCCACACCACTGATTCTACCCTGCTACAGTTGTAATGCCTCTGTGTTCCAAAACTTCTTCAAAAATGAAGCCAACAATAAAACTGAATAAAATTAATTAAAAAATGAAACAATAATGATAGTTTAAAAAGAACAAATAAAATATACAAAAATTAAAAATTGAAATAATAAAAAATAATAAAAATTAAATTAAATTTTAAAAATTTGGCATTATGTCTTTCATCACTGTAAGATCTGTTGTCTTGTATGTACAGTGACATCTTCCATTCATTCCCCAGTGTCTTATTTTTCCCACTTTATCTTCATAGAAGCTTTAGGTTACAGAAAAGTCACATACAGAATAAAGGAGTTTCTCATATACCCAACATCCTCCCACTTTCCCCCTTTCCCTTATTAATAACTATTGACATGTGGAAGGTACATTTGCTACAATAGATGTATAAATATTGAAGCATTGCTACTAACCACGGTCAATGATTTACATTATGGTTTACATTTTGGGCCATAGACTTCTATAAATTTTGACAAAATTTAACATGTCCTATATTCATCATTGCAAAATCATGTAGAACATTTCCAATGCCCCCAAAATACCCCATGTTCTATTTCTTCTATTCCTCCCACATCGTTTTCTCAGGACCCATGTCACCCAACAAGCTTTACTCCTTGAAGAACAAGATTCATATTTACAACAACACTGATGGTTTGACATACTGGGATGTCTTCCCCTATTAGGCACTGCCTATGCTCTCAAGAGACTACAACTCCTCTATTTGAGAACATAGCATGACTCTCCAGGATGGGAGTTCAACACCTTACTGTTCATTATGTGGGTTTCCACCCACTGATACAATACAGTATGAGAGGATGAACACTCACATTCTCCCTAGAAGCCTGCCCCAGGTACACCCTCTCCCGCATGACCCCCACACCCAAAACCCTACACCAATAACCCTCCCCTGCTGTATTTGCCAAAAGAACATTCTCAATGTTGCACTTTCAACCACATATGTGCAAATCACCTGGAGTTCATGTGCTCCCTCCCTAGATACTTCCACCACTTCCATGGACAAAGCAACTCACCCCCCACCCATCCCCCTCACTGACAGCACTACTGAAACCAATAGCATCAATGCACCACGGTCATGCCCATCCACTGCACAACTACACCCTTCCACTTTACCATAGATTTTGCCCATATGGGCATTGGCTCACAACCCTCTGCTCCCTTTCTGTCTCCTGTAAACCCATCTTTCAGATTCTAGCTCTGTGAGTCAGCTGAATTTACTTAATTCATATTGCTGAGGTCATGTAACATTTGTCCTTCAGTGCCTGGGTTGCTTCACTCAACATAAGTTGAGTGAATCTTGAAGACTCATCCATATTATCCCATGTGTTCATACTGCATTCCTTCTTACAGCTGAGAAATATTCCATTGTGTATATATACCAGAGTTTGCTTATCCCTTTATCTGTTGATGGACATTTGAGCTGTTTCTAACTTTTGGCAATAGTGGATAATGCTGCTATGAACATTGGTGTATGTATATCTTTTTGTGTCTCTGCTTTCAATTTTTCTGGGTATATACCCAGTAGCTGGATTGCTGGATCATATGGCAGTTCTACAATTAGCTTCCTGAGGATCCTCCAGACTGTCTTCCATAATGGTTGCACCATTCTGCATTCCCACTAGCAGTGGATAAGTGTTTCCATTCCTCCACATCCTCTCCAACACTTGTAGTCCTCTGTTTTTTAACAGCCACCAGTCTAATGGGTGTAAGATGATATCTCATTGTAGTTTTGATATGCATTTCCTTAATAGCTAGTGATGTTGAGCATATTTTCATATGCTTTTTAGCCATTTATATTTCTTATTTGGAGAAATGTCTGTGCAAATCACTTGCCCATTTTTAAAATGGTTTGTTTGCCATTTTAATATCCATCTTAATATAAGCTGGATATTAGGCTGAGATAGATGGTCACCAAGTATTTTCTCCCATTGAGTTGGCTGTCTTTTCACTTTCTTGACAATCTCCATTGAGGTGCAAAAGTCTTTGATTTTGAGGAGATCCCATTTATCTATTTTTTCTTTCATTGCTCATGCTTTGGGTTCAAATTTCATGAAGCCATTTCTTACTAAAAGACCTTGTAGATGCTTCCCTACATTATCTTCCAAGATCTCTATGTTCTTGGCTCTTATATTTAGATCTTTGATCCATCTTGAGTTAATTTTTGTGTAAGATATGAGAAGATGTTCCTTCCTCAATCTTTTGGATATGTATATCCATTTCTCCAAGCACCACTTGTTGAAAAGGCCATTCTCTCTTAGTAGAGTGTACTTGGTGCCCTTGTCAAAAATCCATTGACTGTATATGCAAGAATCTATATGAGAACTCTCAGTTCAGCTCCACTGGTCAGTATGTCTATCCTTGAGCCAGTACCATACAGTTTTGGTGAGGGTTTTTGTTTTGTTTCTTTACCATGCAGTTTTGATCACTGTAGCTTTGTAGTATGTTTTAAAGCCAGGTAGTGTGATTCCTCTGATTTCATTTTTCTTTTTCAATATGTCTTTGGCTATTCAAGGATTTGTCCTTCCAAATAAATTTCACGGTTACTTTTTCCAGTTCAGTAAAATATGCTGTGGTAATTTTTAATGGGATTGAGTTAAATCTGTAAATCAGTTTGGGTAGGATAGACATCTAAATTATGTTTAGTCTTCCTATTCATGAACAAGGAATATTCTTCCAATTATTTAAGGCTTCTTTGATTTGCTTTAACAATGTTGTGTGATTTTCTGCATATAAGTCACTTACATCTTTAGTTAAATTTATTCCTAGATATTTGATTCTTTTATTTGCTATTGTAAATGGGATTTTTTTCTTGATTTCCTTCTCAGATTGCTCATTATTAATATAGAGAAATGCTACTGATTTTTGCACATTGATCTTATACCTTGCCACTTTCCCGAACTCATTTCTAAGCTTTTCTGTAGATTTCTCAGGGCTTTTGAGGGATAGAATAATGTCATTTGCAAATAGTGAAATTTTTACTTCTTCCTTTCCAAGTTGGATGACTTTTATATCTTTACTTGCCTAAGTGCTCAAGCAAGTATTTCTTCCTTTTAACATAATGTTAAATAAGAGGAGTGACATTGGACATCCTTACCTTGTTCCAATTCTTAGAGGGAAAGCTGTTAAGATTTTCCATATAATATGATGTTAGCTGTGGATTTTTCACATATACCCTTCATCATATTGAAAAAGTTTCCTTCTATTTCTATCTTTTGAAGTGTTTTTATCAGGAAAGGGTGCTGTATTTTGCTGAATGCTTTTTCTGCTCAAAAGAAATGATCATGTGATTTTTTCTTTTGATCTGTTTATGTGGTGTATTACATTGCTTGATCCTCATTTGTTGAACAATCCTTGTATTTTAGGGATGAAACCCACTTGGTCATAGTGTTTAACTTGTTTGATGTATTGTTGAATATGATTAGGAAGTATTTTTTTGAAGGATTTTAACATCTAAGTTCATTAACTTATTTGTCTATAATTTTCCTATCTCATGGCCTTTTTGGCTTTGGTATTAGGGTGATGTTGGTATCATAGAATGAGTTAGGCAATGTTCCCTCCACTTCTATATTTCAGAAGAGTTTATGCAGGATTGGTGTTAGTTCCTTCCAGAATCTTTGGTACAATTCACCTGTGAAGCCATCTGTTTCTGGGCTCTTCTTAGTTGGGAGGTTTTTGATGACTAATTCAGTCTCGTTACTTGTGATTGGTCTGTTGAGTTTATTAGTTGTTTCTTTTGTCAATGTAGGCTGCTTGTGTGTTTCTAGGAATTTGTCCATTTCCTCTAAGCTCTCCATCTTGTTGGCATATAATTTTTCAAAGTATCCTCTTAGGATACTCTTTATTTCTGTGGGGTCAGTGGTGATAAGCTCTTCCTCAATTCTTATTTTATGTATTTCCCTCTTCTCTCATTTTTTGTTTGTTAGAATAGCTAAGGGTTTGTCAATTTTATTAAACTTCTCAAAGAACCAGTTTTTGGTTTTATTTTCTAGTGCTTTCTTATTTTCAATTTCACTTAGCTCAGCTCTAATCTTTGCTTCTTTCTACTATCTTTGGGGTTAGTTTGCTTTTCTTTTTCTAATCCTTCAGAGAAACAGATTAGGCACAGAGATATGGAAGTCAAATAACACACTTTAGACAATCAGTGGGTAAAAGAGGAAATTGCAAAAGAAATTAGTAAGTACCTTGAAATGAATGAAAATGGCAACACAATGTATCAAAACCTATGGGATGCAGTAAAAGCTGTACTGTGAGGGAGATTCGTAAATGTAAATACGTATATTAAAAAAGAAGAAAGAACTAAAATCAAAGACCTAACTGCGTCCCTGGGTCTAATATGGGTTTTTTGTTGACAACATATAGATGTATCATATTTTCTTATCCATTCCACCAATCTGTGTCTCTTGACTGGTGAGTTTAATACATTAACATTTAATGTTATTACTGTCAAGGAATTACTTACATTAGCCATACTTTCTTTAGGTTTATATATGCCATATGTTGTTGTTATTTCTCTTTTTAGCTTTTTAGTTGTTCTTACACTGTCCTCCAACTCTCTCTGTCCCTTATTTTTTTTATTTTTGACCTGCAGAACTCCCTTTAGTATTTCTTGAAGGGCAGGTTTCTTGTTAAACTCTCAATTTCTGTTTATTTGTGAATATTTTGAACTCTTCCTCATTTTTTAATGCCAGCTTCACTGGATAGTGAATTTTTGGTTGGAAGTTTTTTTTTTTCTTTCAGCACCTTAACTATGTCATACAACTGCCTTCTTGCCAACATCGTTTCAGTTGAGAAATCAGCCCTTAATCTTATCAAGCTTACCTTGTATGTGATGGATCTCATTTCTCTTGCTGCTTTCAGTATTCTCTCTTTGTCTTGAGGATTGGACAACTTATAAGTATATGTCTTGGGGTAAGCCTATTAGAATTAAAGAGTTTGGGGTGTGCTGCACTTCCTGGACATGTACATCCTTGTCACTCAAAAGAGTTGGGAAATTTTCAGCCATTCTTTCCTCCAACACTCCTTCTGCCCCCTTTTCCTTCTCTTCTCCCTCTGGAATGTCTATAATGTGTATTCTTGTGCATTTTGTGTTGTCATTCAAGTCCCTAATTCCCTGCTGGACTTTTTCTATTTTTTTAATCTATCTGTTCTACTATCTCTCTGATTTCAGCTGCACTGTCTATCACATCACTGATTATTTCCTCTATCTGTTCAAGTCTGCTCTTATATGCTTCCATTTAATTTTTGATTTCTTGCATTGTGCCATTCATAACCATCATATACATTATCATTTATGTATGTTGACAATTTCTTCAGTATGTCCTCCCACTGTCTAATTAATATACTTAATCTCTTCCTTTACTTCATTAAGTTGATTCATGATATTTTTTTCAACATCGCTGATTAGTTGTTCCATGTTCTGTATCTCCTCTGGTTTTTCAGTTTGTTCATTAGACTG
>JAQZBX010013873.1:0-26957 GCA_029593785.1 Cabassous unicinctus | reverse complement strand
AGAGATAAAAAGACAAAAACAATAATAGTAATAATTTTAAAAGGTAAAAGAGGAACTGTATAAAACTTAGGAAAATAAATAAACACAAATAAAAAATCATAAGAAGTACAGAGGAATAAGAAAAAAAGGTGAATAGAAACAATGAAATGAGAAACAAAATAGAAAAAATATATAGAATGAATTAAAGGCTGGACTGATGAGAAGAGAGAAAGAGGAAAAAGAAAGAGAAAAAACTTTTTAAAGAAAGAAAGCAGAAAAAGGAGAGAGAAATAAAAATAAGGAAAATTATATATCAAACAAAAGGAGGTGGAATGAAAGAAAAAAAATGGAAAACAGAATATAGAAAAATGAAGGAAAGAAAAGAAGTAACAAAGGTAGAAAAATCAGTTAAAAAACAGGGGAGGGATTCAAAGAAAGGGAAACACAGCAAACAAGAAACAAAGAGCAGCAACTAAATAAAATACAACCAAAGAAATCCTTCCATCTTAGACCCCTAAGGAACTTCTCAGGCTGCCAGTGTTCATCAATCAATCACCCTGCAGCCTGCCCTCTGCAGGTGATGCTCCAAGTTTTAGTGAGTAAAATAAGAAAACAAAGAACTTTTTTTTTTTTTAATAACAGTTCCAAGAAAACCTAAAACAAAAAGAATGTTTATATGTACCCTGTCATAAGGTATCAGCTGGATGCCTGAGAACCCTGTGGATCCCTCCACTAAGGGGAGCCAGAAATCAAACCAGGGACCTCACACATACAAGGTGAGAATTCATCCACTCAGCTAAGCTGTCTCCTTGGGTTAATTAGCCTTCAGAAATCTATCTGCCACCCTTTCCCCTGACATTTCAGACCTCTACAGCTTACTGGAGTCCTGCTGATTAGGTGCCTGTCCCTGGCCCCTCTCTAATCTTGTTGCTTTCTATCCATGGACAGCTGGGCATGACAGCCTGCCTGAGAGAATCCCCCTTACCCTATCCCTCTCAGGTCAGGGAACCTTCTGAGATTCAAAGGAGGCTCATCTGGCCAAACTCACCACAAAGAAATCACTCTCCACCTTCCCTGATGCTTCTTCCTACCTGGGAATGCCCCCCTCCTACTCTGTAGGTAACAGTGTGAGACTACTTTGCCCTGACAGTGGAATATATTTGCCATTTCCACCCACAGGGGTGAGCAACTCACGGTTTTCCTTTGATTTCCTTATCTTTCTAGTACTCTCCTAGATGACTCAGAGCATCTTCATGTTCTATATATACCCCAAGCAGTTCCTTTAGATAGGTCCCTGCCTTCTCTCTCCTTTTTTTGTGAGGGTCAGACTCAGTCTACCTACATTAGCACCATTTTCCCAGAACCAATATTTGCATCTTGCAAAAGTCATTCCTGCTGTAGAATGGGTTCAAATTCTAGGGAAAGCTTAGAATGGTTGAAGAAGAATGACAAATGATATGAAACAAATTCTTATGGTGGAATGAGGCCTGCTTTTGTCCTGGGATAACAATGTGTCCATTTCTTAAGTCATCCTGCACTTGGTGTTTATACAGAGAAGTTTTTAGAGAGCTGTTTTCAACCAATTGGTGTGGAAAATGTATACTGTTCAGAATTCTGTGAAACCCTGCAGAGGTAACAATGCTACCCTGAACATATGTAATGGTCCCTGGCCACGTTCTCTGTGTCTGAAAGTCATTCCGTCTTCATCCCAAATATATCATGCTGTTGTATCAACAGTAATGAAGGAAATGTCAGTTGTGGATACTCCCTTCAGGAATAGGCTTGAACATGGGGCTCCCTCAAGCATCAGAGCTCTTCCTGGTCCCCAGGAAATTCTAGTGGAAATGACTGGATTATGCTTAGGATTATAGTTATGCTTCTCTCCTCACCATCCTCCAATATCTGGAAAGGATGGCATATTCACTCCTCAGGAAATTGCTCTTCCAGAAAGGGCTTCCTTCTCTTCATACTATCCTGCATTTCTACTGCTCCATGTTTGTCTATAAAACTTCTATTCAGTTGGCTTTCCCTTAATTTGAAATAGTTATTTCAACCATATATCCTCACCACCTCCCCTCATTTGTAATCAAGATTTCCCATGCTCAGCTGATGGATTTATCATAAAGTGCATTGAGAAAAGAGAGAAATTCAATCAGCAAAGAAGTCCTTCAGCACCCTGTCTTCAAACCTACCAATTACATATATCTGGACCCAGCGACACTGTGGATAGTCAGAAACCTGAGAGTGATTCCAAATTCCTTCCCATCCCTCTTATCATAATCAAATCCTATCATTTCAATTCCAGCTCTCACCACTCAATTGACTTCTCTGTATTTCCACCAACACCTGCCTACTCCATACTACCATTCTCTCTTGCTTAAAATACTCTATGAGCTGATTCCCACTTCCATTCTTGCCCCATTCTGACTACTTAAATGAACAAGAACCATCTTATTTTGAACTCTCAAATATACTTCATTTTGTAAACACATCAATGCAAACATTACCAACTATATCTTCTTTATTTTTCTACATTTCATAATATGTGGTTTGGTTCCACTGCTAATGACTACCAAGAAAATGTTTCCCTTGTTTCCTGTGGACATCCATGGATGTATTATATGATGATTCCTATGTTGAAAACAATAACATGTTAAGTTTTAACAAAAATGCTCATTATGAAAGAATGTTTTGCTCTGTGTAATGGATAAGGCTTAAATCATTTAAAATGCATGTGGTTAGTAGCATGAAATTCATAGCCCTAACAAGAATATGTATTTTATACAAATTAGTTTGGATTTGATTTCTTATGGTGAGGTATTTTTTAATAGATAATGTCATGTTTCTAGCAATAATATGTAGCCCATTATCTATCTTGGTTTATCATTTTGAAGACAGCATTTGTAAGAAAGATGCAATACATAATCAAAGACTTAAATTTAGAAATGCAATATAATGTTTATCTCATTGGAGGAAAATAACATTTAATATAATATTCTAAAACAGAAAAAAAGTTGTTAAAAATAATTACTTTGAAAATAGTTTTATTTACTGAATGTCTGTAAACAAATCATTTATCCATTATCAGCTTTGCTTTGCTTATTCAGAAAATTCTGAAATTGTCTTTTCTCACTGAGCCCCATGAGCATTACATTAGGTCTGCATTATAAAATACTTAGAACAATACACATTTTGAGTGCCTATTAACAGTTATTATTTATAGCTTTCTCTTTGTTTCTTATAAAATGCTCTTCTTGACAACATTTCCTTCCTCCTGTGTTATACCTAAAAATAATAATACAGACAGAATTTAGGAGAAAAGTCTTTAAAGATGCTCTTGGTGATTGAATTCAATCTCTCCCAAAAAGACATGCTCAAGTCTTCAACTCTTTTCCTATGGACATGAATCCATTTGCAAAAATTTTCTTTTGAAGATATTATTAATATGTGGCCAAATTGAATCAGGGTGGGTTGTTTACCAGGCTGTGCAAAAAAAATAGCATGAAATGGGTCCCGTTAAACAATGGGAATTTATTCACTCATGGTGTGAGGCTGGGAAAATGTCCAAATCAAGGCATCATAAAGATGATGCTTTCTAGGCCTGGTTACTCTCAAACTTTGGTCCTTAGTTTGTCACATGGCAAGACACATGGTGGCATCTCCTGGCCTCTCTGACATCTTAAAGTTTCCATTGATGATCAGCTTCTTGCTTCCTATGGCTCTCTATCTCTCTGAATTTCATTACACTTATTAAGGATACTATTCATAAGATTAAAATACTTCTTGATTGTCCTGAGGCACACCTTAACTGAAGTAGACACATAAAAAGTCCTACTTACAAAGAGTTCACATTCACAGGAATGGATTAGATTTAACAACATATTTTTCTGGGGTTGGTGCAGCTTCAAACCACCACATAGGTCTTGAGGCATATGACTGGAGGCCTTATAGAGAGAAAATTTGAATGCAGTCAATCAGAGAAAGCCACAAGAAGAAGCCAGGAGTTGGAACAAGCCAGAGAGTAAATCACCCTGTGGTGGAGATCTGCCAGCACCAGAGTACTACCAACTCCAGGATTAAGCATGCCTTTGCCAACACCTTAATGTGACATTTCCAGCTTTCAAACCTGAGAGAGAATAAATGTTTCTTATTAGGCAGACCAGTGTGCATGTTATTTCTCTAGAACTTCTTGGCCATCTAATTAGAAAACTTTTCAGGGAAAATATGGAGTAGTAAATGTTGACACAAAAGTACTTACTTGAGGAAGTATCCCAGAGCAGCCAAGATCTTTACTAAAAGCAGATGGTGTGAAGAAAACTCTTTCCTGTTTTCTCCTCAAAATTCAGGAGCAGCTCACTCAGATTGTCTTCCATGTCGTCTGCACACTGTATGCACTGGCAGAGCTCACAGATGAGGAAAGCTCCCAGAGTGGCATCTTCCTGGGTATCTTCAATTTCCACATTGATCACATGCACAGGCTGGACTGTCACCTCATCCCTGGAACACAGATATTCCACTACTCTATCATACACTTTCTCTTCATATGTAAAGATGAGATCAAATGTATCTGTGCACTCCTGAAATCTTTCTGGCTGGAGCTTGATTTTCTGATTTTTTCCCAAGATGTGTGAGATTCCATTCTGGGTAAAGAATTCTTTACCTTTCTTTAAAAGGTCATTGTACATTTGTTTGTATGTTGTTATGAAATCATAAATCATGCAATGATTGGGATCTGGTCCTGGTAGCTTCACATGATGTCCAGTTCCAAAAGACTGAACAATATACCCTTTATTCCTGAGAAGGCCATGGACTTCCATGCTCCTATTTATGTTACTCCTACATGCCACAGCCAACCTGAGTGTGGTTGAGGCCATGATGGTGGCAACTTGAAACTTCAGTGAAACTTCTGGGCCTCGGCAGATGTAATGACTCAGAAGACACAAGGAATACCACCTACCTCCATGAATTCCAACTAACAAAGTATCAAAGAACAGGAAACAGGCTTATAAAAGTCATCTTAGAGTGGGAGAGGGCTTTCATAGGTCTTGACTGATTGAGTTACCATTCAGGATTATAAAGGCTGAGCCTAATCCAATCATGAGAATGTTTGATATGATTAAATCTCCTAAAACACTAATTCTCAACAGGACTAGTAGCCACCCTATGGAGAGGACATTGAAATCTTGAGTTAGCCCATTTGGTGCTTGAAGATATTGGAGGCTGCTATTATCAATAGTTGCCAAGACTACCAAGTTATCTGGAATGCATAGGACAATATTGTACAAATCCAAATTGTCCAATATTTCACAGAACACCCCAGTAGCCTTCAGACATGGATATGGGTATTAAACCTGCTTAAACATTTCTGGGCCTATAAACTTTTATTATACATATAATTTAATTATAATATATTATTGCATGCTTATAGAAGTACAGTGATGTAAGTCAAAGGAAGATTATACATAGTTCATAAAATGTCCATAAATGCAGCCACTCAGCTTTTGGAAAACATCTCTGCTAAAGGTGTTTTAGGATTCATAACAACTCAACTAAACATTTTGCATTTTTTACTCTTGAATTCAGTTTATCAAGAGGACCTAGAAATTGACACAAGATTCTTTGTAATTTAATATGTCTTCAATTACAGGGCATCTAAATTTTTCATACTGAAATACAGTATGTGTAAAATTATTTTTCATTTATTGCTCTTCATAGTTTATTAAAGGAATCAAGTAAGACTTAAAATTATGTAGGATGATAAAAAAATAATAATCATGGGAATTCATAGTGATAAAGAGGAAAATCTATCTGCAAAGCTATAGATTGTATTTTTCTACATTACTCCTAATTAAGGTTAATCTTATATTGCAAATATTCCTAAATGATTAAACAGTTGAAAGCTGTGCTTCTCAAAGTGTGGCCTCCAAATAGTAGCCTCAGTATCAACTGGGAACTTTCTAAAAAGCAGTTTCTCAGATTTTGCCATAGATCTACCCAATCAGAAATTTTGGGGTGGAGTCCAGCAATCTATTTTTTTTTTTAACAAATCAATTTTATTTATACATATTAATAAAGCATAGATTCATCCAAAGTGTACAATCAATGGTATTTTGTATAATCACATATATGTGCCCTCATCACTTCAGTCATCTTTAGAGCATTTTCATTATTCCAGTAATAATAATCTAAAAAACAAAAACCAAACAAACAAAACTCATCACCTTTCAATCTCTCTTTGCTTCCCCTGCCATACATAGCTGCTATCCTGTTTCCTCCTGTCTAGTTTATTTGTATTTATATTTTGTAAAATCACTCTTATATATGCAATATCACCCATATTCATATTTTACATGAAATTTCACTATGTTGTACAGTCCCATGTTACATTTTTTAGCTTTCCTTCTAGTAATATAAATATCCTTAGGCTTTCCTTTTCAACAACTGTCATACTCATATAATGGTTCTCTTAGTCTCAAACACCATGATGTGCTCTCACCATTTCCACTCGTTTCCAAAGATTTACAAACAACCTTTTAACCAATTCTGCACAGATTATCCATCAGCTTTCCATTCCCTACCCTCATTCTACTTTCTGGTAATCTATATTCTAATTATTAATTCCATGAGTTTACATAATATATTTAGTTCATAATACTGCAAACATAGTAGACAATTTAGACAAGATGGACAAATTCCTAGAAACAGATGAAACACCTACACTGGCCCTAGAAGAAATAGAAGACCTCAGCAAACCAATCACAAGTGAAGACATTGGAACCATCATCAAAAACCTCCCAAAGATGAAAAGCCTGGGACCAGATGGCTTCACAGGTAAACTGTACCAATCTTTCAAAGGTGATCTAATAATACTCTAGCTCAAGCTTTTCCAATAAAAATGAACAAGAAAAGACACTCCCAAACTCATTTTATGAAGCCAACATTACCCTAATAGCAAAACTAGATTAAGATATTCCAAAAAATGAAAATGTCAAAACAATATGTCTAATGGATATAGATACAAAAACCTTCAACAAAATACTTACAAACTGAATCCAAAACCACATGAAAAGAATTATACGCAATGATCATTATGGTTTTATCCCAAATATGTAAGGATGGTTCAACACAAGAAAATCAATTAGTGTAATAAACTGCATTGATAAATTGAAGAAGAAAAAATCACATGATTCTCACGATTGATGCACAAAAGGCATTTGACAAAGCACAGCACCCTTTCTTGATGAATGAAAATTCAAAAGAAAAGAATAAGAGGAAGCTTTCTTAATATGGTAAAGTACATATATGAAAAGCCTACAACTAGAATTGTAGTCAATTGGGAAAGGCTGAAAGCTTTCCTACTGAGATCAGGAACAAGACAAGGATGCCCACTGTTAGGACTGCTATTCAATATTTTGCTAGAAGCTCCAGATAAAGCAATTTTGCTAGATAAATAAATAAAAGACACTCAAATAGGAGAGAAAGAAGGAAAACTTTACTTGCTGATGATATGACTCTATATCTAGAAAATCTTCAAAAATCTACAACAAAGCTATGAGAACTAATAGACAAGGTCAACAAAGTGGTAGGATACAAAGTTAATACACAAAAATCAGTAGCATTTCTATACACTATTGATATTAAATCTGAGGAGGAAGTCAGAAAAAAATTCCATTTATTATAGCGACTAAAAGAGTCAAATATTTAAGAAAGAATTTAACCTAGGACATAAAGGACCTGTATTCAGAAAACTACAAAACATTGCTATAAGAAAGCAAAGAAGAATTAAGTAAATGGAAGGACATTCTATGTTCATGGATTGGAATAATAAATATCATTAGGATGCCAATTCTGCCCAAACTGATTTATAGATTCAATGTAATCCCAATAAAAATCCCAACAGCCTTGTTTGCAGCAATGGAAAAGCCAATAATCAAATTTATTTGGAAGAGGAAAGGGCCACAAAAAGACAAAAATGTCTTTTAAAAAAGAAGAATGAAATTGGAGGACTCTCACTTCATGACTTTAAAGCATATTATTTAGCTACATTAGTAAAAACTTCATGGTACTGGCATAAAGATACATTTACCAATGGAACTGAATCAAGAACTCAGAAATATATCTTCCCATCTACAGTGAAGTGCTTTTAACAAGGCACTTAATTTCACCCAGCTGGGCCAGACCAGCAGTCTATTTTTTCAAATTGAAGTATATCATTCATACATGAACATACATAAAAAATAAGTTTATAGTAAAATTTGTGAACTCACAAAATAAACATGCATAACATCATACAGGGGTTCCATACATCACTCTTCCACTAACACCTTGCATTGTGTGAAACATTTGTTACTAACTGTGCAAGACATCATCAAAATATTACTAATAACTATAATCCATTACTTACATTTGATCTATTTTTCCCCAACCCACCCTATATATATATATAGTTACTACAGAGGTTGTGAACATACAAAACAATCATGCACATGTGTAGAATTCCCATACAACACCCTTCCACCAACATACCACACTGTGTCATAACATTTGGAACAGATTATAAGAAACATCACCAAACTTCCACCACCAAACATGGTCCAGAGTGCACAACTGGTACACCCATTCCGTACCCCCATAATCAACACAGTACATCTTTGGAACCAGCAATATATATTGTAAAACCCTACAGGTGATTCTGATGTTCACCAAAGTTTGAGAAAAAGTGCCTTGAAGAAGACGTTTCTGAAACTGGACTGTATTTTCAAAGTACATAGGCAGTGATCAAAACCTATTAGCTCCAGGCCAAATTTGATACTAATTGAAGCTGGATCCTGGTGGTGGGAACTAGGGACTACCCAGGTAATTCTAATATACAGCCAACTTTGAAAATTATTGCCCTACTACAAATTATTTGCATGCAAATAATATGAGGATCTTTTTAGCATGCCAATTCTGATTCATTGTTGTAGGGTAGGAGCAATTCCAAATTGCATCTAGATGTTGGAAAGCATTAGGCTGAGAAATATCACACTGAATGGCAAACCAGTAAAAGTTATACTAAAGAAAGCCAACACAGCAGGTTGGCTCAGGACAGTGTAAATATGCTTCAAAATCAGATCTCCTAAATGAGACATCTTCTCCCTAATTTCCCTGCTTGATGTACTCTCTCAAGGCTTTCTGCTACTGCTCTGACTTATTACAAACTAGAATCACAAAGCAGACAGAGAAAGTAAAACTTTCAAAACAGTAATCTGATCAGGAGTCACCCTTGCTTAAAAACTTGGAGGTATTTGCTTTGTTAAAAATTAAGAAAAGAAAAAGGAAAAGATTCTAACCTTGAAAGCTAAGAAAATACTCTGTGGGACTTTTAGCCCTTTTCTGTTCTTTTAAGATTTCATTCTTGGTCCAGTTTCTGCATCTTTGTACAGGCTATGTCTGTTCTCTCCCCACAAAGATTGCTGCATAGTCTTCAGTCACAGACACATTGGAAATCATCTATACATCTTTCAGATGACAAGTGAAAGTCATTTCCCCCAGAGTAGTCCATTGTTCATTCCCCAGTCTGAAAAAATAATTTTCCTTTATAATGCCAAAGCAAGGACTTCCAGGAAGATGGTGGACTAGTAAGACACAGAATTCTCTTCTTCTCCAGAAAAATAGCCAGAGGAGAGGCTGAAACAGCCCAGAAGATCTTCTAGGGTTTAGGACACCAGACAAAGGCTGGACACTGCCCAGAGGAGAGAGGGACAAAGGAAGGAAATGACAATGACAGAACTCTGAGTTGAAACCAGTGGCTGCTGCTGCTGGCACCCTCCTCCACACTAAAGACACTTTAGAATTAGTCCTCTGGGCCTATGACTATAGACAAAGGGGGCTCCAGGGATCTACCACTCCAGGAAAGGGGAGAGAGGGACACATCCTAAAGCTGACTCAGCTTTTGACTTACAAATTTGGTCAGCTGTGTCCCAGGAGCCCTTCCAGACTGGGTGGGGCTGTTCCATTCTTTGCCTTGGAGCCTGTAAGGGACTAAAGACCTTCCTAATCTCCTCCTTTACTAACAGGGACTGATTGTTGAGGACTCAGAGGGGAGTGGAAATATTTCCAACCCAGGAAAAGCGATGCGGCTTCCAGAGAAAGCTGGAGAACTGTCTTAAAGAAAGTTTAAATTACAAGCCTCATAGCCTCCAGACAGGAAGCTCTATCACATTGATCTGGTCTGTGTTGCAATAAATACACTCCTGTCAGGAATTGAATTGAGAGCTACTGACAGACCAAGGAAATGCACATGAGAAAATTAAAAATAAGTAAGACAGGCTTTTTCCAGCCTCTATAGCCTCCCTCCCCAAGACCCTAGGAAACAAATCTATGACAAATTACTGGGTTCAGTGCCCAGTTTTGAGCAACCAGCGGGACTATCCTAACAATTCAGGTTGAGCCAAGAATCAAAGAACAGTGGTAACACACAGCCTCCTGCCACTAAATCCCTATACAAGAGAAAGAAATTGAGCATCTGAATAAACTACATCCTAATCACCTGCCTAGATATAACAAAAAATTACAAGCCATACTAAGAAAATAGAAGATATGGCTCAAGAAAAGGAATATATCAAAGCCCCAGAAGAGATACAGAATTTGAGGGAACTAATCAATGAGATACACATAAATTTCCAAAATCAAATTAATGAGTTGAAAGAAAATATGATTACAGAGATAAAAACATCAAGAAGACATTAAGTGAGCACAAAAAAGAATTTGAAATCCTAAGCAGAAAATTAACAGAGATCATGGAAATGAAAGAAACAATAGATGAGAACAAAAACACATTTGAGGAATACAACAGCAGACTCGAAATGATAGAAGAAGGAAGAAGTGATACCAAAGACAGAACAAGTAAAATTGAAGAGAGAAAAGAACACAGAGAGAAAAGAGTGGAAAAAATTGGTGAGGCACTCAGGGAGTTGAATGACAACACAAAATGCAACTACATACATGTCATGGGAGTTCCAGAAGGAGAAGAGAAGAGAAAAGGGGGAGAAAGAGTATTTGAGGAAACAATAGCTGAAAATTTCCCAATTCTCATGAAAGAAATGAACTTACATGTCCAAGAAGCACACCATACCCCAATCAGAATAAATCTGAATGGACCTACTCCAAGACACATACTACTCAGAATGTCAAATGCCTAAGATAAAGAGAAAATTCTCAGAACAGCAAGGAAGAAACAAATCATCACATACAAGGGATGTCCAGTAAGACTTACTGCAGATTTCTCTTCAGAAACTATGGAGGCAAGAAGACAGTGATATTATACAATTAGGATTCTGAAAGCAAAAAACTGCTAGCTAAATTCTTTATCTAGCAAAATTGTCCTTCAAATATGAAGGTGAGTATAAAATATTCACAAACAAAAAGAAAATAAGAGCGTTTGCGAAAAAGAATCCACATTTGCAGGAAATATTAAAGGAAACCTTAGAACCTGAAAGAAAAAGACAGAAGAGACAGGCTTGGAAGAGAGTATTGAAGAAAGAATAGCAGAAAGGATAACCAAAGGAATAAAAAGACAGGCAAAATATATGACATGTGAAAACCAAAGAATAAAATGGAGGAAATAAATAGTACATTTACAGTAATATCATTGAATGTGAATGGATTAAACTCTCTTATGAAAAGATACAGGCTGACAGAATGGATAAAAACACATGAGCCATGCATATGCTGCTTACAAGAAACTCACCTTAGACCCAGGGATACAAACTAGCTAAAAGTGAAAGGTTGGAAAAAGATACTCCACACAAATAGTAACCAGAAAAGAGCAAGGGTAGCTATACTAATATTCGACAAAACAGACTTTAAATGCAAACAAGTTATGAGATCCATTATTTATTAATAAAAGGGACAGTCCACCAGGAATCTATAACAGTCATAAATATCTATGCACCTAACCAGGGTGCCCCAAAATACATGAGACAAGCTCTGGGAAAACTGAAGGGAGAAATAGACATCTTTACAATAATTGTTGGAGACTTCAATACCACACTCACAACATTAGGTAAAATAACTAGATAGAAGATCAACAAGGAAACAGAGAACTTGAACAATTTGATATATGAGTTAGACCTAACAGACATATACAGAACACTGCATCCAAACTCAGCGGGTTATATTTTCTTCTCAAGTGCCCAAGGATCTTTCTCCAGGAGAGACCATATGTTAGGAAAAAATGCAGCTCTCAATAAATATAAAAAGATTGAAATTATACAAAATACCTTCTCAGATCATAATGGAATGAAACTGGAAATCAATCACAGACAGGAATAAAGTAAATTCTCAAATGTGTGTAAGCTGAACAACACACTGCTAAATAATCAGTGGGTCAAAGAAAAAATTGAAAGTGAAATCAGTAAATATATTGAGACAAATGAAAACCAGAAAACAATGTATCAAAACTTATGGGATACAGCAAAGGCAGTCTTGAGAGGGAAATTTATAGCTCTAAATGCCTATATTAAAAGAGAAGAGCTAAACTCCAAGATTTAACTGAACAACTAGAGAAATTAGAAAAAGAACAGCAAACCAATCCCAAAGCAAGCAGAAGGAAAGAAATAATAAAGATTAGAGCAGAAATAAATGAAATTGAGAACAAAAACAATAGAGAAAATCAACAAAACCAAAAGCTGCTTCTTTGAGATCAATAAACTTGACAAACCCCCTAGCTAGACTAACAAATAAAAATAGAGAGAAGATGCTAATAAATATAATCAGAAATGAAAGGGGGGAATTTACAACTGACCCCCCAGAAATAAAAAGCATCATAAGAGGATATTATAAGAAACTGTATGCCAACAAACTAGACAACCTAGATGAAATGGGCAAATTCCTAGAAATGCACAAACAACCTACACTGATGCTACAAGAAATACAAGTCTTCCCATAACCTGCAGAATTGTGTCAGAGTGTAAACTACAATGTGAACTATGGTCCATGCTCAGTGGCAATGCCCCAGGATGCATTTTTCAATTGCAATGAATGTGCCACACTAATGAAGGATGCTCTTTATGTAGGAGGGTGTGGGAGGTGTGGGGAGTGGGACATATGGGAATCCCTATATTTTTTGTGTAACATTTATGTAACCAAGTATTTTTAAAAAAATAAAAACTATATATTTAAAAAATCAGTTGATGATTGTGGTGAGGGTATATTACTCAGCCAAAGAGGTGCTGATGCAAAATGCCAGAAATCTGTTGGCTTTTGCAAAAGGTATTTAATTGGGGTAGAAGCTTACAGTTCCAATGCCATAAATAGTAATTTACTTCCCTCACCAAAGTATGTTGCCACATGTTGGAACTAGATGGCTGCCAGTCTCTGTGAGGGTTCAGCCTTCCTCTTCCTCCTAAGTCTCATGGTGCCAGCTTCTTCTGATCTCAGCTGTAGGCTAGCAAGAAGCTCATCTCTCTCCCTGAGGCTCATTTCTTTCCAGGTTATCTCAGCTATCCAGGGCTCTGTTCTCTTCAGCTGCTAATTATCAGGTGAACAGCTCAACTTTCTCGCTGGAGCTCCAGCATCCAAAACTAAACTTTGTGTTCTCCTTCTCCATGTATTTACTCCCCTGTCTTTGATTGAGCATCCATTTATATAGACCACAAAGGCCAGGGGATGGGGGTGGGGACTCAAGCTGTTTTACCCTAATAATGTTGCCAAATGAAAGCCCTAATCTTGATTTAATAAAATAAAACTGAAACTTCTGAATCCAATATAATCTAATATGCCCAGAGGAAAAGACCAGTTTACAAACACAATCCAATATCTATTTTTGGAATTCATAAACAATACCAAACTGTCACACTCCACCTTCTGAATTCCAAAAAGACATTACAATATTCAAAAAAACCTTAAATCAGTAACAATGCTAAGTACAAAATCCTATCACAATCAGTTTAAAGAAATACAGTTTGTCTTGGGACAAAGTCCTGTCTGGCTGTAGACCTCTGAAACTTACAAAACCATTTATCTGCTTCTAATATACAAAGGCACAGACAAAAGTTAAATATTTACATTAACATAAGGAGAAATTGGGAGGGAAACTTGAGCCACATGATGAAACTTGAGAGCTGTGTTGTGGCATAACATTGGTCTGTACTGAAGAAAGACCCTTGAGTACTGAGAAGAATGTATAACCTGCTGATTTAGGTTGTACTGTTCTTTATATGAACATCCACCTTGTTTGTCATAGTGTTCATGTTCTCTGTTTCCTTGTTGAACTACGTCTAATTATTTTATCTATTGATGTGAGTGGCATGTTGAAATCTCCAACTATTATTGTATAGACATCTTTTCTCTCAATTTTGCTAGAATTTGCCTCATGTATTTTGTAGAATGCTGACTAGGTACATAAATATTTATGACTATCACTCCTTCCTGGTGATTTTTGATAAGACTACAAAGTCCACATTTCTGGGACAGAAGTGTCTTTACATCAACTAGTTCTGGGAGAACTGGATATCCATAACCAAAAGAAAGAGGAACCCAGGCTCCCTATTCCAGGATCTATCCAAAATGGATCAAATACCTAAACATAAAAACCAGAACCATAAAACTTCTAGAAGGTAATGTAGGAAAACATCTACAAGAACTTGTAGTAGGTTTGGGTCTCTCAACCATTTCACCCAAAGTACAACCAACAAAAGAAAAGATAGATAAATGGGGCCTCCTCAAAATTATAAACTTCTGCACCTGAAAGAACTTTGTGAAGAGGTTAAAATGGCAGCCTATACAATGTGAAAAAATATTTGGAAATCACACATCTGATAAATGCCTACTATCCAAGATATATAAAGAGATCATACAACTCAACAATAAAGAAACAAACACCAAATTAATAATGGGCAAAAGGCCTGAACAGACATTTTTCTAAATAAGAAATACAAATGTTGAAAAAAAAACATGAAAAAAAAATGTCCAACAACCCTGGCTATTAGGAAAATGCAAATAAAAGCTACAATGAGATATCATTTCACACCTATTATAATGGCCACTGTCAACAAAACAGAAAACTACAAGTGTTGCAGAGGAGTGGTGACACAGGTATGCATATTTACTTTTGGTGAGAAAGTTGAGTGGTACAGACACTGTGGAAGTCTGTCTGGTGGTTCCTAAGGAAGGTAGATATAAATCTACTACATGACCCAGCAATGCTATTATTAGGCATATACTCTGAAGAACTGAGAGCAGTGACATGGATAGCTATCTGCAAACAGATGTTCATAGTGATATTATTCACATTGCCAAAGGATGGCAACAACCGAGGTGTCCTTCAACTGACAAAGGAATAAACAAAATGGTATATACACATGATGAAATATTATTCAGCAATAAGAAATGAACTCATGAAGCATATGACAATATGGATGAACCTGGAGGACATTATGTTGAGTGAAACAAGGCAGGCACAGAATGACAAATATCATATGATTACATTATTATGAATGAAATATAATGAGGAAACTCAGGGAGTTAATTGCTGGACTATAAGTCACCAGGGAATAAAATATGGTTAGAGAATGGAAAGGTGAAATTTAATCTGGGCAGAATTGGTGAAAATTTGTTTGGAATGTTTGGAAATAAGTAGAAATGTTGAAAGCACATCAGGATTTGTAAGTAGTATTACTAACATTTGATATGGTAGTAGTTTGGGTTTTTTTGTTTTTTATTTTTTATTTTTTGGAGTAAAGAAAATGGCTTAATATTTATTGAAGTGATGAATGTGCAACTCTGTGATTATACCAAATGCCATTGATTGTACCCTTTAGATAAATTATATGGTTTATGAAAAAAAGTAAAGTATGTGTTGAGGGGAAACAAATGGAAGATATGAACTATCATTAGTAGTACTATTTGAAGATGTCTTTAATAATTTAATACAAATGTTTCACAGCAATGCAAGGTATTTTTGATGAAGTGATATATGGGAGTCCTCTATGATGTTAAGCATAATTGTTTTGTAAATTTACAACTTTTAGTATTCACTTATTGTTTATGTATGTTCATGTATAAATTATATTCTTCAGTAAATTGTTTTTCAAATGAAGAAAGAAAGAATTGTTTAATCCCCATATATTTGTGAAATTTCCCTATTTCTCCCTTTTATTAATTTCCATCTTTATTCCATTACGGTGAGAGAAAGTATTTTGTATAATTTCAAAGTTTTTAACTTTATTGAGGTCTGCCTTTTGTCCAACATATGGTCTATCTGGAGAAATACCCATGACCACTTGAGAAGAATATATATCCTGCTGTTTTGGAGTGTAATGCTCTATAACTGTCTATTAGATCTACTTCATTTATCATATTATTCAAAGTCTCAGTTTCCTTATTTATCCTAGGTCCAGATATTCATTCTAATGCTGAAAATGGAATGTTGATGTTTCCCATTGTAATGTTAGAGAGGTTTGTTTCTCCCTTCCGTTTTGTCAGGGTGTGCCTCATTGTTTTCTGGGGGCACTTATGTTAGGTGCATAATATTTACTATGGTTGGTTTTTCTTGGGGAATTGACCCTTTTATTAATACATAGTATCCTACTTCATATCTTATAAAAATTCTCCGTTTAAAGTCTATTTTATCCAACATTAGTATTGAACATCCACTCTATTTTGATTGCTGCTAGTGTGGAGTAACATTGTCCAAACATTCACTTTCAGTATGATTGTGTTCTTCATCTAAGTTGAGTCTCTTGTAGATCACAAATACATGGTTCATTTTATATCCATTCTATCAGTTTATGTCTTTTAATTGAGGATTACAATCCATTAACATTCAGTGTTACTGCTATAAAGGAGTTATGTTCTTTTTCCATTTATCCATCAGCTTTCTGTTGTCATATCTCAATATTTTCTGCCTTTTAACTCTTTAAATTTCTCTTACTTAAGTTCATTTCTACATTCTTCTCCAGGGCTCTCTCTCTTGTCTTTACCTTTCAGGCTGTGACACACCCTTTAATATCTCTTGTAGATTTGATCTATGGGTCACATCCTCTCTCAATTTTTTTGTCTGTAAAGAATTTAAACTCATCTTCTTTTCCAAAGGATACTTTTGCCAGATATATAATTCTTGGCTGGAAGTTTTTCTCAATCAGTATGTTAAATATATCATACCACTGCCTTCTCACCTCCATGGTTTCTGTACAGAGATTGGCACTTGGCCTCATTAAGGCTCCCTTATAAGTAATACTTTTCTTCTCTCATGTTGCTCCTAAAATCCTCTCTTTATCTTTGGCCTTTGACAATCTAAATAGTAGATGTCTCAGAGAACGTATATTAGGATTTATTCTGTTTGGGGCATATGGTGTTTCTTGAATATTGGTATGCATGTCTTTCATATGGGTTGGAAAATTTTCAGTCATGATATCCACAAATATTCTTTTACAAGCTTCATGTTGCCATTCAGTTCTCTGAGACCTTGTTCAATTTCTTTGCATTCTTTTTTCTGTCTCTTTTCCTATCTTTTCAATGTCAAACATTCTGTCTTCAAACTCACTTATTCATTATTCTAACATTTCAAGTCACCTTTTATATGCTTCTAATGTTCTTTTAATCTCATCCATTGTGTCTTTAATTCTTATAAGTTCTGTTCCTTTTTTTCAGCCTTTCAAATTTTTCTTTATGCTCACACAGCATCATGTCAATATCCTTTATTTCTTTAGCCATATTTTTCTTCATCCCTTTCAATTGAGTAAGAGGCTTGTGTAAACATCATTTATTAGTTGTCTTAAATCTTGAGTCTTGTCTATATTCTTGGCTTTTTCCTTTTACTGGGTCAAATATTCCTGTTTCTTTTTATGGACTCTTACCTTTTGTTGATACATAGGCATCTGTTTATGTCAGTGATTTTGCTCTGTTGATCAATGTCTGTCTCTTGCTTCGTGGTTCTATTTCACAGCTCTTCTTTGACTTTTATGTTAACCATTTCTGGAACTTTAAAGTTGCTCTTATTTATTCAAAACTGGGGCAGGCAGCTGCTAATGGGGCCCATCAAACGGTGCTTCTTGGAAAACACTTCCATGGAGATGAATCCTTCAATATCCACAAGGTCATCTGAGCTAGTGGATTATGGTAGTTACATTTGCTGAATAGAAACTTCATTCAGATGTCCACCACACCCTCCTTCTTAGGAAAGAACCTCTCCTTTCCCCTGTCCATTGGCCACTCTGCCTCAGGTTCTACTTAGGCTGTTCCACTCAGGTGTTGATGGATAGTTGGCATTCCCAGCCACAGGATTATGAATTCACAGTTTTCCCTTTGACCTCTCCATTTCTCTATCCCCTGTCCTTTGTGGATGATTCATGTAGCAAGATCCTGGCCTGCAAGTTTCCCCAAAGCAGCTCCTTCTGATGAATTCTATACCTATTTCCCTATTTTGTAAGGTAGCTGTACTGTGCCTGAGCTTCTCTGACACTATCTTGAATCCTCTATCATTAAGAATTCTTTTTAACTTGTTTAATTCTATCTATATTGACCCTATATCCACATAAAGTAACATTTTGAGGTACTGGGGAGTAGGACTTCAATAAAAATTGGGGGAGGGGAATTCAATCTATAATACCATTTGAATAATTGCAGTTACTGACAAACTATCAAAAACCATTTACAGTTTTGCTAATGGTGCATGAGACTCTTTATCACCCCCTTCCCCAAGGCTGCTCAACACTAAATGTTAGCTATTGAATATTAAATGATATCTTGTTTTATTTCAGTGATTAGTAATAAGTTAATGTTGTAGATTTTACCATGTCCCTTATATAATCATGTTCAAGTCCTAACTCTTGGTCTTGCACCTGTATACTCATTTGTAAATAGATTCTACCAAGATCCTATTGGGGAAGAGACTGAACTGAATCAGGGTAGGCCTTAATCCAATAGGGCAGAAGTCCTTATAAACAGAGGAATTTCTGATGCAGTAAGTTAGGAGAGCCAGAGAAAGAGAGATTGCCATATGATGGAGGCAAAAATGCATTCTATGAGCCAAGAAATGCCAAGAATTGCTGGAAAACTGTCACCACAGTGCTATAGATTCCTAGAGAAAGCATGATTTGGTAGTACCTTGGTTTTGGCTTCTAGGCTTCCAAACTGTGAAACAATGTAATCCTGTTTTTCCAGCAAACCAACTGGCAACTCGACAGTTAGCACCTTTTCATTTATTTATGGACAATTTTTAAATCTTTAAATTAAATATTTAATTTATAACCTCTGTCTGATTTTCTTTTGACTGGTGTGTATTTTTTAAACAAATTGATTTTATTGATACATAGTAATAAAACATAGAATTCATAAAATGTATAAAATCAATGGTATTTGGTATAATAATATAGTTGTACATTCATCACTTCAAACATTATTAGAACATTTTCATTACTTAATAATAATAAATGAAAGCACAAACAAGAAAATTCTTCACCTTTCAGTCTCTCTGTTTCCCTGCTGTACATAGCTGCTATTTCCAGCTACTCTTACACAATTATTTATTTATTAGGCAATTTTATTGAGATCTATTCACATACCATACAATCTATCCAAAGTGTATAATCAATAGCTTTTAGTATAATCACAGTATTGTACATTCATCACCTCAAAAAATTATAGAAGAATTTCATTAGTCTAAAAAGAAAAACTCCACAACCCTTATTTTCAATCATTGGTTAGCAGGAGCCTGACCTATTAACATATTATATTTCATTAATAGATTGTCCTCTAAGAATTAAGTCAAGCCTGTGTTTCTTGAACAAATCCTGATTGGCTGTGAAGGGTTTTGTTTCACTCTGATAGAGGGAAGTCTTATGGGGAAAGAAGCAAAGATTGACTTCTTGCTTGACCAAATGGACTCCAGGCACAGCCTTCTCTCTGCTTCTGGGAATCTGAAACAATTATGAGGAATGCAGTGATCAGAAGTATAGATTTAGTTTGGGCCAGACATCCTTACAGGTCCTTTTACAGATATAAGTTTGAGGGTTTGGAGAAGTAGTGCAGAAAAATAGAATAAGAGTTGGTAATTCTAAGCATGTTTGTTTGTGCCAGTGGTAGGTGATGTTGACCTTTTTCTTAGTCATTTTTTAGGCCTCTTTCCCCTTCTGCTGCATTTTCATACTTTTTCCATTTGTTTCTCCATGTACATTGTTTGCATATGCACAAACATCATTTTCTATATGCCAGGTTCTCTGTGTGTCCATCTTATCCTGGCATTCCTAATGTTTGCCATAAAGTAGAAACCCTCTGCCTTCTGTTAGGTTAGGAATATTTGGCAAAATTCCCAGATACCATAGACTCCATATCCAAAGTAAGCCTGGATCTATGCTTCTGGCTTGTCTTCTGCAGCTTAGGTGACATTTAGGAGAAAAAAAAAATTTAATTCTAGGAATTATAGAGACTCAAGCTTGAATTTTAAATTTGCCATTCAGTAGTTGGTTGTGTGACTTACACAACTTGCTCAACCTTGATTTAAATTTGGGTTAAGTAATATAATGTATGTAAAATGCCTGGGACAGGGTGGGAATTCAATTTTTGTCCTTTTCTTAGTTATTTTCCTATTCAGGGTCTTTTAATTATTGGCTGAGGGTAATTTTGGACTGTTTTACAGCCATTAATGATTACCCTCAAAAAGAGAGACTGCAGGATTCTGAAGCTGATGGTGTATGTGGTTATGAGAGTCCTCATATATGAGTGGCTCTTCATAGAAAGAAAGGGAAAATCTGGTTCTGGGAAAGGCATTTCTTTTGTTTCTTTTCCAATCCATGAGTCATTAGAGTTATCCTTTGTCTTTGGGCAAAGTACTCAACCCTTAATAATAACCAGAGATGAGCATATCTTAACAAAAATTAAAATTTCTTTCTGATAAATGGAAGCTTCTATATAAGGAATTTGACATAAATTTTCCTAACCTGTTAAAAAAATTCAGTGACAAAATTCCTTGACATAGCTTTGGATTGAAGGAAGAAAGAGAGGGAAAGGTAATGAAGAAATACCCATCTTGTTCTGCCAAATGCCATGAAGAAAGACCTATGTATATCAGTATGAATGGTTCT
Source organism: Cabassous unicinctus (assembly GCA_029593785.1). NCBI lineage: Eukaryota > Metazoa > Chordata > Mammalia > Cingulata > Chlamyphoridae > Cabassous > Cabassous unicinctus. The sequence goes on along the minus strand of JAQZBX010013873.1, from coordinate 5,913 downwards.
TGGAGATCTGGGGCAAGAGTCCAACATGTCTGCTCCTATCCAGGACTTCCCCCCATACAAGAGTGCAAAGGCAGACCCATCTACAGCTGCAATGAGCTCAGAATTCAGTTATTGTGTGAATAAAATGGATATGAGAAAAAGGCCACAGCCCAATGACTGGTTTCACAGCTGAGTCTAGATGTTGTTTGGGTTGAGATGGAGCTCATAATTTGGACTAGATTGAGGTGGGTGGAAACTGGAAACAGGTTACTAGACTTAGAATGGACAGTGGAGAAGATACCAGGGAGTCATACCCAATCCCTTTCTCCCTGGGAGCATTTCCTCTTAACAAAGACTTTACAAAACTATGTAGTGGACATTGTGAAGTCTCTTTCCTCCTAGAAACATTGTCATAATTACTGTAATATAGTTGCTAACAAGTGTGTTGTACTTATCAAATGCCAATCTAACTTCTATATACTTTATTTACATTCATTTATTTAATCTTCACCAACATGACTAGATACTATAGATGTTAATTTTTATAGATGCAGAAACTGAGTCACTGAGGGTTTAAAAACTAGTTCCTGCTTACACAGCCAGTAAGTGGCTAATATTCTCATGAAATATCTCCTGCCAGAATTCCTTAGGAGGCAAAATGTCATTCTCCAGAATTACAGGCCCTTCTTGTTCATAGCCTCCTTTTAGGAAATGTGTTTCCTGCATCTCTAGGACCCCTCCCCAGTGCTCTGCTCTGCAGGGGTCTCTCATCAGGGAAGGATTCATGTTCTGGAATTCCTCCTCATTACTGATACTTTTCAACTCTCATAAAGAAACTAGATGTGAGGATAAAAATTTTCTCTAGAAAAATATTTTGGTCTAATTCAAAGCATTCATGGGAAAATACTCTGATATCCTTGTGTACGGCAGAGACTCATTACTTCTGGTATGATGTCTCAGGAAGTAGACATCATCATCTTGAAGCCTATATAATCTGAACAGACACAGGTCCACTTTTGTCATTCACTCCTGATTAAGGTTTCATGCCTGCATACTAAAAACATGGGCTTCTTAAGAAAAGAATCATTCCAATATAGAGAAATGGCCATGTGACCATGGCTGAGCCATTCAATGGACTAGAATGTATTGGTCTAAGGCAGGGAAGGTCACAGTTTCTGTGGTGGCCCTCCATGATAATGCACACAGCCAGAATGCTGAGGACCATATGGCTTCAGGGCTATAATTGTTTTCACTTACTACTCTTGGGGTGCTTAGAGTCATGTCTTTCTATCTTGTCTCTTCAAAAGATTTATTAGCCATCATACCACTGCTTCTTTTGTGACAATCTCTCTCTTGTTTCTGAGAAACAGCCTCCCTTAAGTGAAATTTTACTTCATAACATAACAAAGTTAATAACGAAACCTAGGAAGAACTCAATTGTCTACAGGAGCTAAAGTAAGATCATTTGTTTTTACTGACAGACTTAGTGAATTTAAGGAATATTTTCCAGCATCAACAAAGAAATCTGTTCACTTCCTTTTCAGCATTTAAGGTTATATCCTTGTGCCCAATATGAATTACTGAGAATGAAAAAAAAAGGAATGTCACATTAGTGAAGATGTAAAAGGAGTATATTTGTCCTTAAGCAATTATTGGAACTTCTAGAGTTGACAATCATCTTATTTTTTAAATAAAATTTTAATGAAGTATATCATTCATACATGAATATATGTAAAAATAAATATATAGCAAAATTTGTGAAATTACAAAACTAACATGCATATCATCATAAAAGGCTCTCATACATCTCCTCACCACTACCAGCTTTCACTGTTGTGCAACATTTGTTATAAACTGTGAAAGAGCATCATTAAAATATTACTAACTATAGTCTATATCTTACATTTGGTATATTTTCTCCCAACCCACACAATGATTAACATCCTATATTAGTATTATTTATTTGTTATCATTCAGAAGAAAACGTCCTCATATTTTTCCTGTTAACCACAGTCCATCATCTACCACTGGATTCCCTGTGTTATAAAATCCCATGCTTTGTAGAATCCATTTAAAGTGTACCCTCAATGACTCCCATTTTCATCACAGAGTTGTGCTGTCATCAACTCAGTCAATTTTAGAAGCTTTTCATTATTCCAAAAGGAAAACTCCCATACTCCCTTATCCACCATTATTGTTGTCACTTAGTATTGAAATAAAATCTTCTTGTCATTTCTGCAAAATATTGCAATATTACTGTTAACTATCATCCATATATATGTATTTTCCCATGTATCTCCATATTCTTAGCACTTTGTAAAAGATGAGCTTTCCTATATTTATATTATTAACCAAATTCTTTATCCACAACAGAAATCACTATGTTGTATATACTCCAGATTATTGCTTAATTTCCTTTCTTTTTACATTTACTTCCACATACTATCACTTTCACCCACAATCACATTTATAAATCAGCAGTGTTATACCATTATAGTGTGTTATTCTCAATTCTATCCATTTCCATGTATTTTCAATTAACCTTATTAATAATGCTGTATATATTAAGCCTCACCCATTCTCAACTTACCTTCTCTTTCCTAGTAAATTATATGCTAGAGTTTACCTCTGTATGTTTACTCATCATATTTAGTTCATATTAGATAGACAATATAATATTTGTCCTTTAGTGATTGACTTATTTCACTCAATATAATTTCCTCTAGGTTCATCCATGTTGTCATATGCATCATGATTTCATTTTTTCACAGCTGATATGTATTCCATTCTGTGTATATACCACAATTTGTTTACCCATTCATTAGTTGATGGACACTTGGGCTGGTTCCATATTTTAGCAAGTGTGAATAATGTTATGAACATTGATGGGCAAATGTCAGTTTTCATTCTTGATTGCAGTTTTTCTGAATATAATCCTAGTAACAGGATTTCTGGGTCATATAGCAGATCTATATTCATCTTCTTGTGGTACTGCCAAACTGTTTTAATACACAAGTTGAGCAAAATGGTGGGATGCAAGATTAATACACAAAAATCAATAGCATTTCTATACACTACTGATGAGCAATTGAAGAGGAAATTAGAAAAAAATCAACATATAATAGTGACTAAAAGAAGCAAATACTTAGGAATAAACTTAAGCAAGAACATAAAGGACTTGTATTCAGAAAACTACAAATCATTGCTAAAAGAAACTGAAGAAGACATTAATAAATGGAAGAACATTCTGTGTTCATGGTCTAAATACCATTAAGATGTCAATTCTACCAAAAATGATTTACAGAATCAACACTACCCCAACAGTCTTTTTCACAGAAATTGAAAATACAAATATCAAATTTATTTTTAAAGGATAAGGACCCTGAATAGCCAAAAATACCTTAGAAAGAAGAACAATTTTGGAGGACTCTCACTTCCTGACATTAGAGCACATTACTTAGCTATGGTGGTAAAAATAGCATAGTAGTGGAATAAAGATAGACAGATTGACCAATGGAACCAAGTAGGAAACTCAGAAATGGATCCTTACATTTATGGTCAAGTGCTTTTTGACAAGGTTGCCAAGCCCACCGAGCTGGGATGAACAGACTATTTCAAAAATGGTACTGGGAGAAATAGATATCCATATTGCAAAGAAAGAGAGTACTGCTAATTTAAAAGTTATACAAAAATTGACTTAAAATGGTGCAAGGATCTAAATATAAAATATACAACCACAAAACTCCTAGAAGAAAATGTAGGAAAATCATCTTCATAAGTCCTTATGCTCACATAGTTCCCATCAATAGCCCAGTTTCCACTGCCTGCTGTTGTTTAATGGAGGAAGTGTGTCCTGGAGCTGATAAAGACATTTTTGCCTGTCAGATTTCAGGAAAACTTTTGAGTCCCATCCTTCTCTGAACCACCACTCAGTTCTGCATAACAATGTATCCTACTTGCTTCTTTATCATCTGTCTACCCCAGTCCAAGGTCTAGTTACCAGAGATGAGGTCACCGCCCAGCCTTTCCCAGCCTTGCAGTCCAAGGTCTAGTTACCAGAGATGAGGTCATCGCCCAGCCTTTCCCAGCCTTGAATATGCCCCTAAATATATTTGGCTTGAAAGAGGACTCCAGAACCTGAGCACAGCCAGAGACTGTGACCTGAGCTTGATTTTGAGCTTTCTTCTAAAAAGGAAAAATTGGGGAACAGAGATATTTCACCATGAGGATAATGCTGCCTGAGGCAACTGAAGTTAAGCTTCTCTCTCACAATAGCAATGATATCCAAGAATACTTGCCACTTTATGTCTCTTTTAAAGTTTGAAAATTTTTGAGTACACTGATGCCTGGTGTCAGAATTTTTCCTCTACTCTCAAGAATCTTCCTCATCTGAAGGACTTGAATCTAGAAGAGAATAGACTTAAAAATCTATGTAAGGTCTTTGACCACCACTCCTCTAGACCTAAAAAATGAAGTAAGGGACACCAAGTTCACTTTGTCAAGAGAACCCTTGAGTTGTGAGAAGGAAAATGTCTTAGTTTGTCAAGGATGACAGGACATATACCACAAACAGAATTTATTAACTCATGTTTTTTGACACTACAAACTAAGCACCTTTAAAAAAATACATACATACATATATATATATATATATATATATATATATATATAACATTTATGTAAGCAAATGCACATATATGCATATGTATTTATATATCATTTTACAAAGATTGGTGTGTAACATGAAAAATTTGATTTTCAAACACAATAAAAAAAAATGAAAAAAAAAAAAAAGATATTGGCAGGACTTGGTTACTCTTAGATTCTCTAGCATTCCAGAAATCCACTTTCACCTAGCACACTCTCTCTCTCATGAGTCTCCTCCTCTGACTTATGGTTTCTACTGACTGACTGTGTGCAAATTCCTCTGCCTTTAACAACTCTAGTAATATAGATTAATGCTCAACCTGATTCAATTGGGACTCACCTAAATAAGATCTTCCATGATCCCATTCATAAATGAGTCCACACCTTAACTAATCACATCTTCAAAAGTCCTGTTTACAAATGAATCTGCATCAATATGACCATTGGTCCAGAAGTTGAATATGTCTTTTGGTGGATATGATTCAACTCCCAACCATAAAAAATTATATGCAGGTTTGGAGGGAGTCAGGAAACTGAGACTCAAAATCATTCCTGGGGCATAGTCTCCCAAACACACATGGATCAGTGGAAATGGGAATATGTTTGAATCTTTGGTAACATAAGGGGAGGAAAGTGGTGCTGTCTAATCCTACTGTCCTCTGAAGGTTGATGAGTCCCTCTTACTCTGCATGTTCCTTGGATGAAAAGGTTTATCCTTTGTCTTTTTTCCCAATGTGTGAGGCTATCTCCTGTGGCAGTGCAAGACATCATGGAGTGAGAGACAGCATACTTTGGAGGATGTAAAAATTAAGGGATATTGTAGAATGTCTTTGCCACATTGAAGAAGTAGGGCTGGACACTAATACTCTCATTATTTCAAATTTATTATGGCTGTGCCAAGTAGATGGGAGGCCCTCATCTCCTACCACTAATCAGTGTCCTCTCCCTGCCATTGGTTTGCTGTCTCAGTTTCTCTGTCTTTATGTTTCTCCATTTTCTTTTCTCTCACTCTCATTCTCTTTAGGACCAGTTTATTTTCAGCTGGTTCTTTTGGCCAAGAATAAGGGATCTTCAGTCTTAACATGTTGGTGGGATTAAGGGTATGAGTTTTAATGATGTTTCCCAGGAAACATCAATGGAAGTAATAGTAAACATAATAACAGCAAACAAGTAAATAGTGCCTAAACTTGGGGACAGAGAGGTTTAGTAACTTACTTAAGCTCACACATACAGTAAGTAGTGGACCATCACATATTTTTATTTAACTCTTCACACCAAGCTTACATA
>JAQZBX010013872.1:0-39288 GCA_029593785.1 Cabassous unicinctus | reverse complement strand
CAAGTGTGGAGCAGATACAGAGAAATAGGGACACTCATTCATTGCTGGTGGGAATGTAAAATGGTGTAGCTGCTGTGGAAGATAGTTTGCAGTTCCTCAGAAAGCTAAGTGTAGAATTACCATGTGACCAGTCAATCCCTCTACTAGGTATTTACACAAAAGAATGAAAGCAGGGACTTGAATAGATACATGCACACCAAGGTTCATAGCAGCATTATTCATAATTACCAAAAAATGAAAGCAACCCAAGTGTCCATGAACTGATGAATGGGTAAATAAAATGTGGTCAATGCATACAATGGAATTTTATTCAGCCATGAAATGAAATGAAGTTCTGATACATGTGACATGGATGAACCTTTAAGAAATCTTGTTGAATGAAATAAGCCACACACAAAAGGACAAATATTGTATGATCTCACTGATTTGAAATAATTAGAATAGGCAAACTCATAGATTCAGAATATAGACTATAGGTTACCAGGGGATGGGTGGGGATAGGGAATGGGAACTTAGGCTTATTTGGAATTTGGAAATGTTTTGATAATGGATGGTGGAAATGGTAGCACTACATTGTGAACATAATTTACAGCACTGATATATATATATATCTGAATATGGTTAAAAGGAGAAATGATGTATATATGGTGATAGAATAAAAATTTTAAAAATCCATGGAACTCTACACAAACAGTGAACCCTATGTTAAACCATGCACTATAGTTAATAGTACAATTATAAAAATGTGCTATTACCAATTGTAACCAATGTTCCTCACCATTGTACCAGTTGTTAATAATAGGATTGTATATGGGAATCCTGTATTTTAGGCATGATTGTTCTGTACACTAATAACTTCTCTAATTAAAAAACTCAATTAACCCAATTAACAACCTATTCAATTATAAAATGGGCGAAAGATCTGAACAGACCTCTCCAAAAGAGATATACAAATGGCAAATAAGCATATGAAAAGAGGTACCACTACATTCCTATTAGAATGGCTAAAATAAAAAACATGACTATACCAATTCCTAGACAGGATGCAGAGCAATAGCAACTCTCATTCATTGCTGGTGGGAATGTGTGACAGTCCAGCCATTTAGGAAGACTGGCAGCTTCTAACAAAGCTATACATAGTCTTATCTATGATCCAGCCATCAGGGTCCTAGATATTTACCCCACTGATATGAAAACTTATGTCCACACACAAATTTCATGCGAATGTTTATAGCAGTTTTATTTATAATTGTCAAAAAGTGGAAACAATCAAGATGTCCTTCATTAAGTGAATGGATAAGCGCACTGTGGTTTATCCATACAACAGACTACTATTCAGCCATAAAAAGGAATGAGCTATCAAGCCAGGCAAAACATGGATAAATCCTAAATGCATATTACTAAATGAAAGAAACCAGACTGAAAAGGCTGCATACTGTATGATTCTATTTACATTATATTTGAGAAAATGAAAAGCTATTTATACATAAAATAAATTTTGTCAGAAATTCAGGGTCTGAGAGGTTGAATAGGTGAAGTACAGGGGATTTTAAGGGTGGTGAAACTATGCTGTCTGAATCTGTAATTGTGGACACAGGACACTGTGCCTTTGTCAAAACCCATAGAACTTTATAGCACAAAGAGTGAACCTTAATTTATGCAAAATTAAAAGAACATTTAGAAGGTTGGGGATTCCAGGATGGAATGCCAAATGTGACCAAAAAAGTCTAACTCTGTGCAAATGAATGAGACAACCTCACTGAGAGGTAGTGATGGAAAGATGCTTACCTAAGTAATTTTGGAAATGAGCGGCATCTGTGACAAACGTACTGCACTAATGTAAGATGTTAGTAAATAGAGGAAACTGGGTGTGAGGTACATGGGAATTACCACCTGGACTAGATAATTACTGATATGACTGTCTATCAGTTTAATCTCTTACAATACTTGAATCAGTTCTTTAACCAAAAACTTTAGAAGAAAATAAGAATTACCTGAGAATGTCTAAAAGCATAGTTCAGAATGATAATTATATGCCTTTTACTGTAGTTGGCCAAAGTATAATTTCATGTACCAGTCAAAACATGACATACAGGGAGTTTCTGATGCTGACTTCTCCTTTCACCTCTTTAAGAAACTGATGAGGTAGGTGTAACTGAGGGAAGTATTGCTATTCTCTGAGGCCTGAATTTCTCTTCCTGTGATCTCTAATTTTTGGCAATCCTCTTCTGAGTGTACATTGAGTCCCTTGGAAAGACCAGTCTATTTTGAGAAAATAATAACAAAAAATATTTATATAGCACTTACCATGAGCCTGGCATTGTTCCAAGTGTTTTATAGGCGTTAACTCATGTAATATCCAGAACAACCCTATGGGATGGCATCAGTGACTAATGTCATCATTAAGCAGATGAGGGGAATGCGTCCCACACCCTGTAAGGGGCAGAAAAGGAACTGTAAACTTAACTACTACACTATCAGGCATTTCAATAAATGTGTGGCTTTACGGTATTGTAGTTCATATTACTAAATTACTAAATTTTTGGTTTGTGTATGGAAGTGTTCAACACACAAGCTTTAAATAGCAATTATGTTCAAAAGGAAGCTTTGTTTCCTCCAAAATTCTGAAAAGAATGCTAGCTGTCTGCTTTTCATACTGTGGTAAAGAATGACCAACTGTTTTTGGTGCTGCGTCTATGTTCCTCAACATTCTGTCCTATGGGTGTTCTGCCCCACCTGCCAAGGTGGAAAAGGATTCTAACCCGTTTCTTGTAGTTTTTGTAGCCGAAGGAATAGTTTCTTGATTGGGATGCTAGTGGTGCCTGCCCTCTGCTCCCCTCCCCACCAACTGCAAGCAATGGTCCTCATTTGTGTTCCTGATCCAGTTTGTGAACTTATAACTTTTGACTTACCTAATGAAAAGTATTTGAATGCAGATTTCTAAGATATCAGATGTTAATAAGAGCCGTCAAATACCTAATAATGATTTTCTTTGCTTGATCAAAAATCTCCACAGGACAGAGATTGGCAATTCAGTAGGTGGCACTTTTCCCACTGAGCTAGAACTAAAGCAAATCCCCAGGAATTCAACCCGCCCCAGAAGCAAGTATATTTCCACTGAGAAATGTGACAAAGGAGGTATTTATTTATGGTATTAAAAATATTTTTTTGAAGTGCTCAGGTGTGCTGGTTAAAATCCAGTTTGGATAATTACATTCTTCTCACAGAAATTCCACCTACAATTATAATTGCCAACTCCAATTTCACCAACAGTTTGAATTCTAAATAGCCTTCTCCTTCTGACACACATTGTTCTTTAATTCCACTCTGCAATGACTGGCCAACTGCCCCCCTCCTCCCTGCTGCTGACTAGGATGAAGTAGCACAGGAAGCTATTTTCAGGTATTATTAAGTGACTTGAAATGAATGGCACTATATTAAAATGATCTAGTACTTATTAAAACACAATCTGATCATGCAAACTCTCATAGATTTCCTAATTCCTTTGGTGAATAATTTTTGGCTTTTTCATTTGTGATATTCTGCCAACCTAGAACTTGATGGACTGTATTCTCTTACTATTTAAAACAGCCATGTTTTATGATTCTTCATATGAGTATGTCAATTGCCTGATGAAAGCATATTCATGCTGTTGGTATTCATTCTATGTAGTATGACATAATGTAGTAGAAAGATAAAGAACTTTGTATGGAAAACACAAAGTATTTCCCTAAATCATATATCAAATCTCCTGACTGAACTTAGAAATATATGAAATAAAGCAAGTTCGTTTCCATTCTCAGAGAACTTAAGATTTTGAAATTGGGAGAACCAAAAATAACAAGAATATTCCTTAAACTTAATATTCAGAGCAGGTAAATTATATTTTAAAGGAAAAGCAATTTTAAGAATTAGTATCATTACTATCCCTCAATTTCTTCCATCCTCCCCTCCTTTCATGTCCATTCTTATCCTGAAATCTCAGAGAAACATATTTTTGGCTTCTTATTCTTTCTTTCTAACAGTTTCTTTGCACTGGTGTCTCATGTCTTTCTGTTCCATACCTTTCAGCTCTCTCTAAAAGTAGGGTATATGTAGTGAATTTCATCTCTTCAACAATGCCTATATAATGCATAATCAACTGTTGATCATCTAAATTAACACTCCTTGAAACACTGAGAACTTTGGGAAATGCAAAGCATTAGTCGTTCAATGAATTATTATTGTGCACTCATTGTGAAACAGACATTTGAAAATGTAAGATGCAATGGCTCTTATTTTTAGTTTACTAAACCAAAGCCTACATCAAAACTCAAGCTCGAGTAAAGCCTGGCTTATACATCTGTTCTCCTCATTTCCCATCCTGAGTTTGTCACTTAATGCCAGCTGCTTCAGATATACTGCTGCAATCACCAGCAACAGCATTACCAGTGGCCTCCTCAATCTGGTATCTCTCTCATTCAAAATATAAGTCAACCCTATTGTCAATCTCCACTGATAATTTATATTCTAATTTAGTAGGAAGAAAATAAAATTAAAACCCTGCTAGCACCCCTTTTCATATAGTTAGGAAGAGAACAAACATACGTGAAAAAACATGTTACTCGTCTGTATGATGTAATTCAGAAAGTATCACATTTTCCTACCTTGAGGTAAATGCATCTGGCAAGAATACAGAAACCTTCAAATTTGGAAAAACAAAACCCTATTTGAAAAATAAGTCAGGATGTTCTATGTGAAGTTGTCTTAGATCAGCAAATCACATACCTATTTAAAACGTGTTCTCAAGCACTTATGAGGACTGTTTAATATTCATAAATCCAATGGGTGAGCATGCTCTAAAATATATCCTTGCCTAGCCTACCACAATATGAAAAACCCACCTTTAGAGATAGTTTTGAGCGTAGACTCACAAAAATGCAAATCTATTATTTAGGAGGAGCAGGTATTAACACCCATTGCCTTTAGTAAAGTATTGAAGTATTGAAGGGATAGAATCCAGAGCAGGTAAATTATATTTGGGAAGGAGGATTTTGGAAAACAGTCACAAGATGAGGATTTTATCTGATGAGAGTAAAATGTCTCTCTAAGACCACATTGGGGGATCCCAGGCACTTTGGCTTAGGGGTAGCGGATGGTCCCACACATGAGGTACAGGGTACCTAAAGGGAAGAAAAAAAAAAGATGCAACAAAATGGGAAAGGTGTGCGCATACTGAAGACAAGGCAGGGATATAATGGTAGCAGATTCTGCCTGCTCCCCAGCTTTGTATAAAGGCTATCCTGGTTCACTCTCTCTACAAAATAAACTCAAGGAAACTGGAAAGGCACTGGGAGAGAATAACACTACAAAGAGAGGATTCCCATAATAGCTTACTGAGTTTCACAAATGAAGGAGAAAGTAACTTCTTTGCCCTCTTTGGAAATAGGAGGGATATGTGGAATCAAGCTATATTGTCAGATACTGAAAACTTTAATAAAAAAATAGGTAAAAGTCTATTTTTATAATTTATGAAAAATATATGCTCTTTCTTTGATTACTGTTATAATCAATAGGGTACATATGTCTTTTAAATTGATTTTCAAGGATCAGTGAAATATTTGCACTGACCTACACATATTCCCTTCCCTTTTCATGTTTAAGTCCAAGGCATTGGCAAACATTTAAGAGGTTTTCTAGGGCAACCTTTGACATAGAAGAAAAGCAAAGTTAACTGACTTGTGAAGGCCTTGAACCCAAGACCTTGACCAAGTTCTGTTCTGTAACAAAACAAAAGCATTGAGTAAGACAACTATTCCAGTCATTCTAATCAGAGACCATGGCTTTGAACACATTTCACAGGCCCCATACCACTCTTTAAGGATCACAGTATTATCTCCCTAGAGATTCACAGTACAAACCCTGGAAATGCCAATCTCCAAAGCCTTAGAAATAACAGTTTCTCTTCATGTCCAAGGAAAGGTTATCCTCATTCTACTAACAGCCTGCTGATTTTGTTCATTTTTCTACAGTAGATTTTCCCTGGGAGGCATATGCCTCTTTTAATAAAATGTTGACTGGTGAATTTTTAAAACATATTTACAGGGGCACATTATTATGGTACTTGGTTTTAGAAAAGTAATGATTTCCGTAGATCATTTTGTTTGTTTAAATGTGAATTTTTCCCTACTACTCTAAGCTAGTTAGAGTAGTAGGGTAAAAACTGATGAAAATAGTATTAAATCCCTTGATGGAGATGAAAGTGGATAAAAATAATAATGAGAAAAAGAGAAACTTCACCCCCAAATTCTAGCAGTATATTTTCTTTGGCAGAAACAGAACTGATCTCTATGTTTCAAATTTTATCTTAGATTCTACATGTATCTGCATCAGAATCAAAAGCTGTTTTCATGGCTCCTCCCATTAAATTAAAGGGGCATTTTCCAAGTGCATCAAACTGGTTAGATGTTGCCAATTTCAACAAAGAATCTGATGAGATTCAGATCATTTGAAAGTAATTAAAACAGTAAACACCAAAGCTCTTCTACTTCCACGGCAGAATGCTGCTTTTCCAAATATAAAGTGAGCACAAAGTACAATTGTGTTGCGTATTGAAGTATGAGTAGAGTCAGGGAGTCACCACCAAGCACTTGAGAGGTCACTCAGTCAGAAATCACTCAGGAAGTCTTTTCACCTCTGCAGGAATGTAGTTAATTATAGGCTCTAAGATTGACCCTGGAAAAGGTTGAAAAACTCACTGTTTTCATATCAAACACCCTTGAGTGAACTTATCATGTCTGCCTTTTTAATCCCATATATAATATACTTAACTACTATCATATACACAATAATGCAGCCTGATTTTTCTCATCTGTAAGTTCTCCTTTGTTGCTTACACTCCCTGACTCCCACAAATTAGATAGCCCAACCCAAATAGGAGTTTTCTCTGTGGGTTGCCATCTTGCTCAAGTTGTCAGACCCATGAAACTGCTGTAACAGATTTTCAAGAAGCCTATTGATCTGCTCAGATTCATCTGTTGGAACATGCACCGCTTCTGCCTGCCCTGACATTTTTCCTCCAATGTGTCTTTGCTTCATTTTCCCTGGGGTTCCCCTTTCCTGAAACTGTTCATTGTAGAAATGACCTTCGATAAATCTGTTTCAGCACTTCTCCATTAGTCCACAAAAATCCATTCTTCATAGCTCCAGAAAATCATAGTTGAATTTTCATTAAAGTCCTAAGCACTTTTTAAAAAATTTTTTATTTGTTTTATTCCTAAGTACTTTAAAGCATGTACTCCCATTTATGTGGAGTCATTTGGCTTAAAAACATTTCTACTATTTACCTTATTTCCTTAAAATTAAAAATTTTCTCTAAGAAAATAATGCAAAAAACTTTGATTCTAGCCACCATCTTCTAGTTTCTTTCTATTGTCTTCTGTCTCCTGAATGATTATATTATCATCCCCTTTGTTCTATGGTCTGGGGTTAGTTCTTTGTTTTACTTGATTAGGTGCCCAGGGAGCCAAGATCATGACAAATTCAATACTTAAAATGCCATCTAAAACATCACAATAATCTAGTAATGTTGACAGTTTTTATTGTTTTAAGTTTAATCCAGGATAAAACTTTTGTCTTTCCAATACTGATTTAAACCAAATTCAGAATGAAGCTTCTGAAGTTTTCCTAACTTTTGATATTAAGGCATTATTTTAAAATATGGATGCAGCCACAAAAGAATGAATAAATTTTGAATGATGCTTTATATTAGTTTATTACTATTGTTGGTGCAACTACAGTAAAGATGTAGATAAGCCATCCCAAATATACACACACACACATGCATATATACATAGTATGTATTTATTATGTGTGTGTATACACTTAAAAAATTAAAAAGCTTGAAATGAACCCCGTATGTTCTACTTAGTCTCCAATTAAAAAGAATTTTCTTCCTACTCAACTATTATTTATAGTCCCTAAGAGTAAAAAAAAGAAATCTAACCTAAATGTCAAACTTCTTTACAATATACCTAAAATACTATTCTTCCCTTAAACTTTATTGTCTACCCCCACCCATCCAAGAAAACTGAATGTGTTCTCTACTTTGAACTCTTAAAGCTTTGTGAATCTTAGACATCTATCCATCTGACCATTCATCTGTCCATCCATCTGTCTGTCTATTCACCAATCTATTTTCTTACTCATTCAATCCACAAATATTTTCTGCTGCATCATTGGAACTGCTGCATCAGTGTGGTAGGTTGAATTATGTGTTCCAATAAGTACACGTTCTGAATCTTAATCTGCATTCCTGTGCGTGTGAACTCATTTGTAAATAGGATTCTTTGAAGATATATCATCAGTTAAGGTGTGGACTCATTTGTGAGTAGGATCTTGTAAATTTTCTTTATTTGTGGCCAAACTGAAGTAGGGTAGTACTTAATCCACATAATTGTAGGCCTTATTAAGAGAGGCAACTCAGACACAGCCAAAGGAGCCAAAGATGCACGTCAGCAAAAATTGGAAGAGCAGACACAGGAGAAGAACAGGAACATTACCATGTGACGGGAGGCAGGGATGCCAGTCAGGGAACCCCAAGGACTGTGGCGAGCAAGCACCAGAACGCAGACCCCGAGGAGAAAATGTGGCCTGCCTTGATTTTGCACTGCTAGCCTCTGAAACCTTAATCTAATAAATGCTTGTTCTTTAAGCCACCCCACTGTGTGGTATTTGTCACAACAGCCTGGCAAGCTAAGATAATTAGGCATTTAAGAAAACGTGCACAACCCCTACTCTAAAGGAGCTCCTGGTCTATTTTTGGAGTCTGACAGTAATTCCTCAAAAATCAAACATATTTGTAATTACAGATTTTGACATTGTATTTCTTTTGTCTCCCTGATAAAGTATGAAGACATTAAGGATGAGCACTGTGCTTTCTTCATTTCTGTATCTCTTACAGTATCAAAAACATTACCTGCACCAAATAGCTATTCATTTAAAGATTAAAAATTGACAAGGCTAAATATCTAATTCCAGCCTAATTTTAATGTCAGTTTTTGTTGTAATCATCTTTTTTCTTCCTTTATTTTTCCAGGCCAATTGCTGTGCTTGAGAATTTTAGTTGTTTGGAAATGCTATTGGGTAGAAACTGCCTTCTAATTTTGGAAAAATGTATGAAAGATTCCTAGTGATGACTATAGAAGTCAGAAAAACAAATCCCTTGACTCTAGTGAAAGTTTTAATTAGTTATCTGTGAAGAATTTTTTTAAAATTTTGTTTTGCTTGGAGAATAAAAACACATGGAGAGGAGCTCCCAAACCGTAACTATACAGCTTGAGGATAAAATATTCATGAAGTAAACACATCCTGTAACCACCACCCGGAACAAGAATTTGAATCTTATCAGCCTGCAAGAAGCCCCCTCACGCTACTTCCCAGTCTTGCCCTCCTTCACTCATGCCCCAAAGGTAACCACTATTTTGACTACTATCCCACATGGCTTTGCCTGTTTTTTGAATTATATTTAAATAGATCATTTAGTATGAACTGTTATTGTGTTTAGCTTCTTTTGTTCAACAATATGTTTGTGAGATGAATCCACACATTTGTTTGCAGCTATAATTCATTCATTTTCATTGATGTTTAGTGTATAAAACTTTATTCATTTTATTGTTGACAGGCTTTTCTGGGTTTGGACTTTTAAGAATAATGCTTCCAGAAATAGTCATACTCACATCATTTGGTGAGCACAGGTTATGCATTCATTTTGGGTATATACCTAAGAATGGGTACATACATGTGTTAAGCTTTAGTAGATTCCCTGAAACAATTTTTTCAATGTACTTGTATCGATTTACACTCCCACCAATGATGTATAAATGTTTCAGTTGCACGACATCCTCACTAAGGCTGGTTTTATCTATCTTTTAAATTTTAGTCATTCTTGTGGGTGTAGAGCGGTATCTCATTGTGATTGCAATTAGCATTCCCCAGATGACTAATGAAATTGAGCACCATTTTATATGCTTATTGGCTATCTGGAAATTTTCTCTTATGAAGTGCCTACTCATGTCTTTTGCCTATTTTTCTATTCAGTTGTCTATCTTTTCTTGATTTGTAGGAGTCCTTTACATATTGTGGATACTAGTCCTTTGTTAAATTTATTGCAAATATCTTCTTCCATTTTGTAGTTTGGCTTTATATTCTCTTAGATTTCTTTTTATTAACTGAAGTTTTTAATTTGAATGAAGTCCACTTTATCAGTCTTTTCATATATTATTTATGTTTTTGGTCTTGTTTAAGAAATATATCCTTACTCTAAGGTTATGAAGATAGTCTTCTATATTATCCTATGGGAACATTACTCTTTTTTCTCTTTTAACATTTAGATCTACAATCTATCCATCTAAACCATATTTATTTATGGTTTTAGGTAGGGGTCAAGTTTACTGATTTTTTTCTTTCTTTAAGGATATTCCATTGACCCACTACCATTGTGGAACAAGTTGCTTCATGGTATGTCATGGGAACACAGACTCAGGCACAATAGCAACTTTCAGCAAATGGCTGCTGTATTACTTATACAGCACAAAAGGTCCAAAAGAGCAGGAGAAGAGATCCTATTGTGGTTGGTCTCCCAAGGAGGCCAATTGCTTAAGTCAGGGCCGGTGGAGGGCAGCTCTGCACGCCCTACTTCCTGTTAGAGATGAGAGACAAATCTATGCTACGAAGGGTGAGGTATTTCTTTTTTTTTTTTCCCCAAAGATTTATTTATTTATTTATTTATCCCCCCCTTGCTGCTTGTGTTTTGCTGTGTCCATTCGCTGTGTGTTTTTTCCGTGTCTGCTTATCTCCCCCTTGCTGTGAGGTCCTGCTGCATCAGCCCACCGCACCGGGTGGGCCGGCCTGCTTTCACAAGGAGGCCCTGGGAAGCGAACCCGGGGCCTCCCACATGGTAAATGGGGGCTCTATCCATTGAGCCACACCCGCTTCCTGCTGTGAGGTCTTGCTGCATCAGCCCACCCCGCTGCGCGGGCCAGCCGGCCTGCCCTCACAAGGAGGCCCCGGGAAGCGAACCCGGGACCTCCCATATGGTAAACGGGAGCTCTATCAATTGAGCCACACCCGCTTCCCATGGGTGAGGTATTTCTATGACCCAGGGTCAGGGTGCCCTGCCACTGAGAATTCCTGCTCTGATAAGCATCTGGGGCTGTTTGTTCTTGGTTTCTGGGTTCAAGGTCTTTTCATTAGACCTAACATCTCCTCTGGTTTGTGGAATGGAAACAGACGGAAACATCTGTGTACAATAGAAAAGGAGGCAGAGGGAGATGGCTGCTGAGTTTGTGTCTGACTTTCCCAGCAACCATTTATTGAAAAGATCTTCAATGTAGTATTTAATTCACCTTTCAGGGAAAAGATTTTATTTCACTTTTTAGGATGGTCATTTTCTGTGTTTTCGGAAAAAGTTATCACAGTGGACCTTTTAGATATGTGAAGATCTCAGTCTCTGCCAAAATGCAAATATTTAGAGACATTGGGCTCCTGGGACTGGGTAAAACATTGCTTTGGAGAAAGAGTAAACTACTGGTATCAAATGGATAATTTTGGGGGAAGAAGGTGAGTTAGAGAAGGCGAGTGGAGCGTAATAGAGAAGACAATGTAGAACAAGTTTGTTCTTCTTGGACTGAGTATGCACTCATTTGATTAGAGGGTTGGGGGCCAGAAGCTGACAGAAATATTCACAAGAGACTTTGTGAGAATTTGAGAGGAGTAGTTACTTGTAATCCAGTTGGTAACACAGAGCAGTGTTAGAGCCCATTTTCATGGTTCCTGCGTGATCCCCAGCATTTCTCTAGCTCTATCTGGAAGCTTTGGGAGGATCTGAGACAATATCCCTGGTGGGAATACGAGTGTTCTCATAGTGGGCACTGATAGTGGTAGCTCTGGCAAGAATTCCTTTAAGTGGCTTTGAGGGAAATGCAAATGGACAAGTGAGAGATGGGATGAAAGAGAATGAGAGCAGGTGGCAAGTGACGTCTGTAGGCTGGTTTGTTGGCATGAGAGATGTCACTTTGGAAACATTTAGAAGGAAATACTGAGTCCTTATTCTGTAAATAGAGCTGTCAAACCAGTAGTCTTTTAAGTTACACTACTTTATAGGATTGATGTAAGAATTTAGTAAATGTTATGAAAGTGCTTTGTGAACTATAAAACCCTATACAAATACAAAATGGTATTATGATGATTTTGATTTATTAATTGTCAAAACTCATTTTATACATTTCTTATCACATTGGTCTGTTCAGATTGATATTTAATATTTTATAAGGATATTAACTGATTTTAATAAAGTCTGCCTGGATTTCTTTTAAGTAAAGGAATTGTGCTTATTTTCATGCTTGTCCTATTAAATAAAGTAAAAATGTGCTTCTCAAAGCAAATGATTTTCCACAAATGCATACCAGTTGGAAACTTGTATCCACCCTGGAATCCTTTGCCCTGTTGACCTTCTGTTGCTTCTACTTTGCCAAATCCTATTCCTTGATGAGCCTTATTCTTTGTTTCTGCTCTCTGAGTATCTGGGTATTGCTCGATCCACTA
This sequence comes from Cabassous unicinctus, assembly GCA_029593785.1. Lineage (NCBI taxonomy): Eukaryota > Metazoa > Chordata > Mammalia > Cingulata > Chlamyphoridae > Cabassous > Cabassous unicinctus. The sequence continues at coordinate 26,706 of JAQZBX010013872.1, read as the reverse complement.
CAAATTCATGCTGTATGTTCACTGGTCTTAGAAATCCTTTGTTTCATCTCTTGTTGACTTCTTAATTTATTTTTGAAGATGTCACTTCTGACTAATTTGAATTCTGCTTCAGCTCCAAATTCTAATTTTTAGTAATTGTTTTGCTTGAGAAGTGTGAATTTTCTAATTTTCTGATTTTATCCTCCCTTTCCTTATTTTCCTTGCCAAAGCTAATGCCCCACCTGGCCTTTTAAATTCCTAATTGCCCAACAATGTTCTTTACTCAATTCTGCTCCTTCTTAACTCTCTGCAGCCTTTTATATTGATTATGCCTCTACAATACCTGGATAGGTACAGAAGGAAATGCCTCACTTTGTCTTTTCTTCTGTTTTAGATTCCTAGGCAGCTGAAAGCAGATACCATGAAATGAATCATCTTAACAATGGGAATTTATTAGCTTACAGTTTTGAGGCTGAGAAAAATGTCCAAACCAAGGCATCATCAAGGTGATACTTTTTTGCTGAAGACCGGCTCCTGGCAATCCTTGATCCTCCACCACATGGCAAGGCACATGGCAGTATCTGCTAGTCTCTCCTTTCTCTTCACGGTTTCTTTGCTTTCAGCTTTTTGCTTCCTTGGCTTTCTCTTCCATTGTCTGAATTTCATTCTTACCTAAAGGACTCCAGTAAAAGGAGTAAGATACATTCAGATTGAAGTGGGTCACACCTTAGCTGAAGCAGCCTCATCAATAAGTCCTTCTTACAACAGGTCCACACCCACAGGAATGGATCAACTTTAAGAAGATACTTTTCTGGGGGAACATGCAGTTTCAAACCACCACACCTTCTCTTTTTCTTGCATATTTCTCTTTCCTTGACTTTCATTACGCTTCACCTATTTTGTTTTCTTGCTTAGCATTGGTTTTTTTGTTTTTTAAAGATTTATTTATACCCCTCCCCCTGTCGTTTTGCGCTCACTGTCTGTTCTCTCTGTGCTCTTCTGTGTCTGCTTGTCGTCTCTTTAGGTGGCACCAGAAACCTATCCTGAGACCCTCCAGAGTGGAGAGAGGCTGCTCAATCTCTTGCACCACCTCAACTCCCTGATCTGCTGCATTTCTCATTGTCTCTCTTCTGCATCTCTTTTTGTTACGTTATCTTGCTTGCCAGCTCTCTGCACGGGCCAGCACTCCTGCATGGGTTAGCCCTTCGCGTGGGCCAGCAGTATGCATGGGCCAGCTTGCCACGTGGGCCAGCCTGTCCTTCACCAGGAGGCCCCGGGAATCAAACCCTGGACCTCCCATATGGTAGATGGGAGGCCAATCACTTGAGCCACATCTGCTTCCCAGCATTGCTTTTTTATAGCTTCTTAGCTAAGTCCTCTTCTCCCTTCTAGTATAAACTTTTTGAAGGAATGGGTTTTTACCCTCCTGGCACATAATTGGCTTAATAAATCCACTAAGACTCTTTCATTTCTCTCTTTTTTCTATTTATCTTCTCACTTATCATTTAATTATTATTGTCTCTCTCTTTTCTATCTTTAACAATTCTCTTTCTCCTGGCGACTTTCCCAAAGCCCATAAATGGACCTCAGTTACCTTTATTAAACACAGACACAGAATAAACTTAAGTTTTTTGGTTTTAAACAATGGAAACCAATTCTGGTTAATTTAAGCACAAAACGTATTAATTGTGAGTCCTGGAAAGCTCATTGAATCAACAAAAAGGATATAAAGCTAGGATCTGGATGAAACCTGGAGATGTAGGAAAGAATCTGCTGTAGCCACTGCAGGCATCACTACTGTACATATTTTGCTTTGTTGCTGGAATCTGCCACACCTGGACACTTGCTGATGCACCAATTGGCTCTTAACATAAGCACAGCTTCTGTGAAGGAAAAAAGAAAAAGAAAAATTTTCTGTTTTTTTTATGCCAGTCTGTATTTTATGCCAGTCTCTTAAGATACAAAGTTTTGTGTGGCAGCATCTAATTGATAGAACATAGATTAGTTGCTCACTCACAGCTGCCAGAGGCGGCTATTTTAGTTAGAGGTAGGGCCATATTTCTCACCTATCTAATGTCTTTTCCACGAATAAGACACATATTTGGGTGCTGGGCAACCCAAATGACAAATGTCCACCACAATCGACATTTCAGCTGCCCAGCATCTATACATACCCTTTTCCACATAATGACATTTCCAAAAAATGTAACATAAAGCCAGTAATCTAAAATAACTTTTCTTTATATGCCTAAAAAGTATTTACTTTCTGCTCAGTACTCCACACTCTCTTTTTCAATGCTCTGCTCAAGGACGTGAACAAGTATCTCATGAGTCACTTCTTCCACATACAACTTCAGATTGTCTGATATAATTCTGTCTTGATATTCTACATTCTAGCGACTAAATTATCAAGTTATGTGCTCCAAATAACACTATATAAAATGCCAGGGTATAAAAGTAAAAGGAAATCAAACACATAAAATTATTTATATGCATACACATATGCACACATATATACATAAATGACCCATGATTGAAGGAAGCACAATGCATGTTTCAGCCTTTATTTCTATAACTAGTTGTGAGTTACCACTATTTTATGATTTCCTCCCCACTACTATTTTTTTAAATCAATTTTATTGATATATATTAATAAAGCATACGATTCATCTAAGATGTACAATCAATGGTATTTGCTATAATCACATAGTTATGCATTCATCACTTCATTATTATTTTCATTATTTCAATAATAATAATAAACAAAAAACAAACAAGAAAATTCCTCACCTCTCGATCTCTCTATGCTTCCTCCACTGTATGTAGCTGCTGTTTCTGGCTATTCTATCCAAAATATATAATCAATGGCTTTTAGTATAATCACAATGTTGTACATTCATCATCTTAAAAATTTTAGAAAAATTTTATTATTCCAAAAAGAAAGACTTCAAACCCCTTAGTGTTACTACTCTTTTGGTGTTCCCATTGACTTCCCCAGAAATGTCCTATGACTTCTGGCTTACTGTCTTGGTTCTATCATAATAGCTATAGAGGAAACGGTGTAAGATAGCAGTATAACAAAAGCAGACACAGCAAATGCAAACAATGAGGGAATGGGGAGAAATAAATAAAATAAGTCTTTAAAAAAGAAAAGAAAAGAAAACAAAACAAAACAAAAACTCTAAGCTGTCTCTTCTGCCATGTCGTTTTCTGTGTAAGTCTCTGCCTACCAGGGGAGCGGGGACTCAATGTCCTACTGACCTGGCTGAATCAAAGCCCTAATCTTAATTTAATCAAGTAAAAGGGAAACTTCTGAATTTAATACAGTCAAAGGTATCATGCCCAAAGTAACAGACCAGTTTACAATCATAATCAATATTTCTTTTTGGAATTCATCAATAATATCTAAGTGCTACACTATGTTTGATTTTCTGACCCCAGTTTTTCAGAACCCTAAGAGTTTGTAATTGACTATGAATGGGCTAGGTAGGTCTGTTTTAGGAGATCTAAATTGGGTCTCAGAGGCTGGAAATCCTGAGTACCAAGCAGAAGTTATTGTTGTCTAGAATACTATTTCTCTACTTAAATTATACAGTGAACTGTTAGCTACATTAACCAAGGGTTTCAAACTTTAGGGAGCATGGAATTAATAATGCTTTAGATATGAAAGAGCCTATATAAAAAACAATAGGTGCTAGGATGCTTGGTTCTGTGACTAAGCATAGCACCTATGTAGATAAACAGCCATTTAAAATTTTGTAGGGGTGTGTGACAGTGTGAAGCTTTTTGTGGCTTCCAGAAAAGGTCATGTTCTTGGAGCTAATCCATTCCTGTGAGTATGGGACCCTTTGATTGGATTGGGTTCAATTGGGAAGCCTTTGATTGGATTGCTTCAGTGAGGCATGACCCAGCATTGGTCTTGGTCCTTTTGCTGGAGGCTTTTATAAATGGAGGATTGAAAACAGAAACACAGAGAAAAAGGCAGCAGAGACAGAGATACTCTGAGATGCTGAGTGAGAGGTCTGGGAGGCCAGAGGCTAGAATCAGCAGAGCACAGAGGCACAGAAAGAGGCCCATAGGAGAGCAGAGAGACTAACCATATGTGTGATTGCTCACATTTGAGCTCGAGGAGATGCTAAGTCTGGAGGAGAAGGTAGAGAACTTGACTGGAGAGTTGCCATTGTGTCTTGCCAAATGGCAGAAGTCCAGTATCACCAGCAGCCAACCTTTGGTGAGACAACATCTCTGATTATGCATTGATTTGGACATTTTCACAGCCTCAGAAATGTAGGCTTTTAACCTAATAAATTCCCATTACAAAAGCCAACCCATTTCTGGTATATTGCATCCAGCAACTTTTAGCAAACTAAAACAGACTGCAACAAAATGGACCCAACCTCTCTGCCTCTCTGCCTCCTGCCCTCATCAGTAAGGCCCAAAAGTCACTGTTTGATAGCACTTGATCTGAATATACAACAATAAAACTCTAATAATAGGGAGGAAGTGGAAACTATAGCAATAGTTATATAGTATAAGGGGGGATGTGGAATGAGGTGGTTTAAGGTGGTAAAAAGTTGCCTCACCAGCAGCTGTGAATTTCTGGGGTAGAATGTCCAGGGTCTTTGTAAACTAAACCCATTCTAGCTGGGCCTCACTGAATCTGAGTCTTTGCCAAGATAGTACTGACTGTGAGACTAATCCATATTTAATTATAGTGTATACCCCATTACTGTTGTGCTAAAAAAAAGTTTTTCAAATGCCAATGAGTTATGTTTGAAATTCCTTATCTTAGGTCAAACAAGTATCTCTAATGTGTCAAAGATTGTCAAATGCTTTCAGGAGACTTTATCAACAGCAAACTTTCTATCTGGTGGTTACCCAAATAGTTATAATTAATTTTTGAGTTTCTTGTGGAAAGGATTGTATTAGTCAAAACACTTGGTTGCAAGCAAACATTCTAAGTAGCTTCATTTCAACCAAAGGATTTGTTTGAAAAAATACCTGGGTAGATCATAGAGTTCAGCAAAAAGCTATAGAATGAGGGCAATTCTAATGCTGCAATTGGAAATTTGATTGCTATTTGGACTCTCCATCTAGCTCTCTATCTTCCTTGCTTTTCTCTGGATTTTGATCATGTTTGCCAGAGCTGCTTTCACAAATACCACACAATGGGTTGGCTTAAACAATAGGAATTTATTGGGTCATGGTTTTGAAGCTAGGAAAAGCCCAAAAGCTAGATATCAGAAATGCTTGCTTTTCCCCCAAAGACTAGCATTCTGGTGCTGACAAAGGCAATCCTTGGGGTTCCTTGGCTTTTGCATCACATGGCAATATCCTCTCAGTTTTTGCTTTGGTGAGTTCCAATTCTCATTATAAGACCTCCAATTAATCCAGATTAATACCCACCCTATTTATTTGGGTCATATTTTAAGTCAAAATAAAATCTTCAAGGGATCCTATTTGCAATGGGTTCACATGCATAGGAATGTATATTAAGATTAAGAGCATGCTTTTGTTAGGGTACATAATTCAATCTACTACAGATCTTATTTTCCTTTCAACAGATGGGCTTTCTCAATAGGTGATAACATAGCTCCAGGCTTGGAGCACATTAACCTGGTAAACCCATAGAGCTTGGGAAAGCTTATCATTTCCTACTTTAATTTATAGAAAATCTAGGATAGGACATCAGTGTGGGCTTGGTCACATGCCTACCTTCAACCAATCACAATAGTCAGGAAGATGAGGTCGTATGATTGACCAGACTGAGCCATGTTTCATTTCTGTGGCCATGGGGACAGGGCATTATGATGAGTAGTTTTGCCAAACCCATATAACACCAAGGAGAAGCAGATCTCACAAGGAGTGGCAGTGTCTATGGGTGTGCTTGTGTGTGTGTGTGTGAGTACATATGATTTTGTGTGTGTAAGAGAGAGATGTTACCAAAAGAAAATGAAAAAGGGATGCTGCAAAGCGTAGACATAATATCTTATCTAGACCCAAGATAGTATTGTGCATACATGATTCTACCATAAGTGTTGATTCAGTTTTCTCTGTGCTCTTCATTTAGGGGAGATGACATTGTTGAAAAGGCCTCATTGAGGCTTGTGTCAAATTCTGACATTAGTTCTAAAACTTGGAGAAGAAAGAATCCTGGAAAGATACAGGTTGTCTTAGGATGACTGGATATATAATTGAGTGGGATTTCATTGTTTGATTATTCTGAAATCATGTCTTTTTCCATGCAGAGTATCCAAGTCTTTTATCTGGCATTGAGAAGGATGGGTCACTAGGGCATGAGGGAAGGATCTGGTACCTAATCTCATGGTCGTACTCCTGAAGACAGTTAGCAATTTCTACCTACATGCTTCTAGTATTAGGGGCTCCTTGTTTCAAAAGAATTGCATTTTCTTTAATACAGGGGTTCTTTTTATATTTTTATATATTTTCATTTTTTTAAAAGAAGCTTTAGATTATATAAATGTTACATAAAAATTATAGGGGATTCCCATATGCCCCACTCCCTCCTCCTCCCACACTTTCTATCATTAACAACATCCTTCATTAGTGTGGTGCATTTGTTACAATTGATGAACACATTTTGAAGCATTGCTACTAACCGTGGAATATAGTTTACATTATAGTTTGCACTCTGTCCCACACAATTTTGTAGGTTATGACAAAATATTTAATGGACTGTCAGTAAGCTTGAATTTAAATTAAAAAAAACATTATTCTTGTGGGGGCATGTTGGTGTGGGTGTGATATATTTATTAAATAATACACAGTATAGTGTGGACTTAGTAAGGGGTCTGTGGTTTTCACCTGACTGGCAAAGGGATCCGTGGGACAAAAAAGTTTAAGAACCCCTGCGTTAATAGTTATATTGCTACATTATTTCTGCATATTGAGCCATTCTTGCATATTCTTACCCTTAGACTTAGGGAGACTCTAAGTAATCAAACATTCTCATATGATGCAGTTCTTCAATATTTGAATACTGCTCTTATGTCCTCTGAAATCTACTTAGACTATTTACCTTTCTTTCTGCCAACCATGTCATTTGTGAATGACACTTCAAAATTGCTGCACACTATTTAGCAGTACAATTCAAAACTTTGAAAAATGTGTCTTAGTAATCCCACTTCTAAGAGTTTATCCTTAGGAAATTATTATGAATATAAAGCTAAAAGACTTGGATTCTTTGCATGGAAAAAGGAGAGTAATTTATAATAGTTGAAAATTGTAATGGCATAAATGTCGAATAATAATGAATCGGCTAAGTAATTTTTTTTCCCTAAAAGTTTTCCATTACCACAAATAGAAATTCTGTACCAATTAAGCACTAAGTCCCCTGTAAGCTTTTTTTTTTCCCCTTTTTTCTTTTTTAAGGTATACTGGGGATTGAACCTGGGACCTCGTACATGCAAAGCAGGTGCTCGACCACTGAGCTATACCCACTCCCCTCCCCAGTAAGTTTTGATATGCTCATATGATGGGATATTATAAAATCATTAAAATGCTACAGAAATTTATCTATTGACATGGAATAATGTTCGTTCTTAAGGGTTGTTTCAGTTATCTCTTGTTGCATAACAAATCCCCTAAAACCCTAGTGGCTAAAAACAAAAATAATTTATTTCTCATGATACCATAGGCTGTCAGTGTGGGCGGTTCTTCTCTTTATCTTGCCTGGGATCACTTATACAGCTGGAGTTATCTGATTACTTGACTGGGGCTGGACAGGCCAACAGGGCCTAAATCATCTGAGGAGCGGTCGGTGCTGTTGATTGGGGTGTGTCAGTTCTCCATGTCGTCTTTATCCTCAAGTAGGCTAGACAGGCTTCTCCATGACATGGTGGTTTTAGGGTTCCAATAGGCAAGAGTAAAAGCTGCAGGACCAGTTAAGGCCTGAGCTCCAGACCTCGTACAATTTCACTTCCAGTACCTTCTATAGGTCAAAGCAAATCATAAGACAAGCCCAGATCCGAGAGATAAGGACTCTACCTCTTGATGGACAGAACTGCAAATAAATTTTGGCCATGTTCATGATCTACCACAAGTATCAAGTAAAAAAAGCAGGTTATAAAATAGCTTGACTCATTTTTTTCTAATGTTATTGATGCACATTCATACACACACAGATAAAATTCTAGAAGGGTTTATCTACAAATGTTAAATTTTAAAATAGTTGATAGGATTATAATTATTTTTTATTATCTAATTTTTCTGCAGGTAATCAGTTGTGTAATGAATGTAGGAGAGACATATCTCAAAATATTAATCTCTGTGTTTTTGTATACATCCCTGCTCCTCTGCTCACTCACAGCTACTCTGTGGGTCATCTTTCTCTTCTCCAGCCTATACAGAAACAGATATAAACATGATATTAAAAAAAGTTCAGCAAGATAGGAAAGCCAGGCCTAACTTACAGATAAGAATGGGGAGAGGCAAAGGCAGAGAGGCAACTTGGAGTAGAAAGAAAGAAGTGGGCCTTGGGCAGGGGAAGGAGGAAGCACCTGAGTAGCCTTGAGTGTTAGTTCTTTAGGAACCCTTAAAGGACCCTTCATGGACCTGTCATCTCTGGAAAACCCTCCATCTAACTGTGTGAGACTTGTAATCACTCACTGAACAGAGCATGTGGGAAAGGAAACAGAAAGTCAAACTTTACTCCTGACCATAGGATGTGTGTATAAAAGGAGTCAGGAACTTCCCTATCTTTGAGGGACAGGGCAACATACTGCCATTATTATATTTTTAAAAAGCTCTTAAATTACTTAAAGTAACAAAACCAAAACCAAAACCTGGAACCAGGAATGACTCTAGTTTCCAGACTGAAAGAAATCATTAGGATATCTTGTGTTGCATGCTCCAACTGTAATCTTTGTGCCTGTAGTTAGAAAGATTTGTGTCATCTGCAGTTTGGATAAGCATCCTTTTCTCATAGTAATTGCTGCTAACAAATAGTTTCACCCTAGAGAGTTCTATATAGAGACTAATGCTGCTCTGTAAATCAATGTTCGTTGGACACAGTTGTTTAACCAGGTATCTCAAACTGCCAAATTATACTATCATCTAGATTATATTTCCCCTTCTTCTTCAGGAGAATATCACAAAAGAGATTTTGTTAAATACCTTAAAGAAATTCCTTTTATTAGACTAGTACATTTACTTAAATAGAATGAGGTTCCTTGACATATCTTGTTCTTTGTTTTCGCATGCTGGGTCCCACTGATCACCAGTTCCTTTCACAAGTTGCCTCACCAAATCTTTCAATAATTCTTCCTAGAATTGTTTGGATCATGTTAACCTTACCAGAGAGCACTCAACAAAATTATAATTTAATTTGGGAGACCAAATTTACCTATATGAAACAATTTTTAGTAGTGTGTTGAATAGTATACCCCTCCCCTCCCCAAAGTACATGTCTACTTGAAATGTAACTTTATCTGGAAATAGGGTCTTTGTAGATTCAATTAGTTAAGGACCTTGAGATGAAGCATCCTGGCTTTAGGATGGGCCCTAAATCCAATGACTGGTTTCCTTCTAAGAAAATGAAAGGACTCAGAGGGACACAGAGAGAAATCTGTGTGAAGATGGAGGCAGAGATTAGAGTTATGCTGCCATGAGCCCAGGAACACCTGGAGCCACTAGAAGCTGAAAGAAACAAGGATTTTTACCTAGAGCCTTCAGAGGCTCTGTTGGCAACTTGATTTCAGACTTCTTACCTCTAGAACTGCGACAAAATAAACTTCTGTCGTGTTAAGCCACCCAGTTTGTGGTACTTTTACGTGGCAGCCCTAGGAAGCTAATATAATACTCAAGGGTTTGACTCTGTGTATAAGTTCCCCTTTCCTAGAATATCTTCCATCTGACTTTGCCTCTTTAAATGTTCTTTATCACCTAAGCCAGTCTTGGACTCAGTTCATCATCTTGGAAGCCTTCTCTGTTTCTTCGAGGATATGCTGATCTCTTATTTTTCTAAACTTTGATTGTACTTACTTTAATTTTGATGTCTGTATTACACAGTCTCATATTTAGGTGTAGATATATTTTTCAGTGCTCTAGAAGATAGGGACACATATCCTCTACTTTATATCTGCAACAAATATATTGTACTCTCATATAGTACTCAATCAATACTTTGCAAACACTGATTGACTTGACTATTAAGTATTTTTGCATAGTAGTTTACTTTTTATGAAAATGTTTATCCCCTTGGGAGCTCTGGAATATCCTCCCTTTATCCAGCACTGTCCTTAGCTCGCCTTGCCCTGTGTCTGCCCTGAATTTATGCTTAGAGTTCCTAGAATTTTACCCTTGTCCTTGCAAATTTATTTCTTTTATAACATTGATAATTTTATGGGAGTAGAGAAATATCTGACAGGAGGTAATGATGTCCAACATGACCCATTTTGAAATTCAGATTTTGAAAACTGGGTTAACTTCCTACTTACTAATATAAGCATTCAGGAACTTCGTGTAAGGGATCCCAGGGTATATTTTTTAAGTGTTTAAATATACTCTGTACTCTGAGAAAGAACATTACTTAATTTGAAGAAAGACTGTTCTTGAGGTACCTCTTAATGTCTGTGTGTATTTCTTGACCAGTTTCTCCTACCTCAAATATTTAATGTGTCTTTGTGCATTTTACATCAGTTGTGTTTGTGTGTGTGTGTGGGTGGGGGGGTGTTTTCTCCTCCAACACTCCTTTTAGATGTGTACCATTCCATACCGTGGCCAGTAGCCACAGGTGACTATTGACCACTTGAAATGTGGGTAGTCCTAATTAATATGTATTGTAAGTGCAAAATACACACTAGATTTCAAGGACTTTAGTACAAAAAAGTAAAATATCTCAATAATTTTTTTGTATTGGTTGCATGCAAATGATATTGTTTTGCATATATTATATTAAAATAAATTTCACCTGTTTCTTTTTTTCCTGTAACCATTTGAAATCTTGAAATTACCCATGTGGCTTGCATTTGTGGTTCACAATTTTTATTAGACACTGTGGACTTAATTCAAAGATTAGAATCACATCTTTTCCATCATCCATCCATCCATCCATCCATGTATCCATCCATCCATCCATTCCTTCCTTCATTATTTTGTTCTCTTCGGTGATCAGTAAAGTTTTGTACATAGAGGTAGTTGATAATACTACAGTAAAAGATGAATGATCCTTGTAATCAGAATGTTGAGAGGAAGATTATCTGAAATAAAATGTCAGTGAATACATTTATTGGGGTGAAGGATGAGCTGGCAAGGGGCAAAAGAGACTGTTTTGTTCAGAGTTTCCATCTCCTACTTTAAGGCAGGTTAAATCCAAGAACTAAATTACCTTAGTTAGGATTTGCAAAGTTTATCATATTTCCCCTCCATTTCGTAAGTTGTCTGGGAATTACATAAATCCTAGCAGAAAACAACTTGAATAAACGCCCAATAAGTACTATCTACTACTGATTTTGGAGTTATAAAGTTTCAGGGACCTATTTAAGCACAGTTACTATGATCAAAAAAGTTTTATCAAATGTTGTCTGCTGTCTGAGAGTTACACAATCATTTTAACTTAATAATGCAAATAAGTGCAGCCTTAGACTGTGGCCATTTCCTTTTACACTAGGCAAAAGCAAATAAGTCTTCAACAAAAGGGACCACATAAAAGAATTGGAAAAGTTTGTCTTTGGCAAGATTTCTTAAATTAATAAAGTTTCTTTAAAAATTTTCATAGGCCAGATTTTTAACAATATATACAGAAATTCAGAATTGTTTCCTTTTCTTTATTTTTTATGGAAAAGAGATTTTTTTTTTTACCGATTTTATAGCTTCTAGGATAATAAACAGTGTTTAGAGGAAATAAGAAAGACTGAATTTTAGCAGTCTTTGTTCAGTCTGCACTGACAATTTATCTACAACATATAATTTTCTCTAATGTGTTGTACAAAAGGCCAAGCCTGAGGAAAATAGGACTAATTTATAAAATGAAAAACAAGTGGAAACTTTTCTATTTCAATAACAACAAAAATGGCATTTATAATTTTTTTCCCAAATTTGTTTTAAACAAATTACTTTAGTTTGGCTATGAACAAACACATTTTCTAACATTTTTAGAATTAATTTCTAATAACGACATTTACCTGTCTCTCTCCAAAGAGATATTTAAATATCAAAGATATGAATACGCTTTTGGGATTTATTCCTGTTTATTAACTTTGCTCCTTTGCTAGAACAGTTTAATATGACCCATTCAAAGGTGAACTTCAAAGTTTCCCTTCATGACTTTGCAGACAAGCTTCTGGACTAGCTTTACCAAATTCTCTCTGGTCTATCCTTGTACTTGATGGAATCAGGCATTCTAAATAATCAAAAACCAAGTAGTCTTAATTTTCTGTGTGATGTACATAAAGAAGGAATTTATGTCCCTTTCCTTTTCCCTACCATTGGTTCTTGGGCATGATGCTCTCATTTCCCAATATTCTTTCCCTTGGGTGTGATGATATGGCCAATGATGGATGCAGTTAATGGCTCCCCTTGGATTATTGCTGTTTTTTTATATGCCATTAGGACTGGGCTATCAGGATTGAGTCTTGGGGTAGCTTCCCCTCAGGGTGTGAGAAATAAGTTGACCATAGCAGTTCCTATTTGTACTGCCTCATTCTTCTCATTGACCCCTCTACCTCATGAAAGGATATATTAATTAGGATACATTATATGCTGAAGTAATGAATTAAATCCCAAATATCAGTAGATTAATAGGTTTTTTTTCTTATTCACACTTCATGTCCAATGAGGGTCAGTGGTGGTGGTGGGATTCTACTCCACATAGTTAGTCAGGGACCCGGACTTGATGAGCCACCATCACTTTGTGGTATTACCATCTCAGCATGAGGTTGATCACATGATTTTTCAGCAGGGGAAGAGAGAGATAGAGCACTTTTAAGTGCTTTGATATGGAAGAGACACATGTCCTTATGTTCCCAGCCCACTGGTCAGGAGTGGTCCTATCGCCCAGCCTAGAACTGCAAGCAGGCTACAATATGTGGAGGGACACAGGGATATTAGCTGAGAAAGAAATGTTTCAGATATAATAATAATCCCCTTTGATCACTGATAGTCTCTGCTCTCTCATTTCCATTCATAGAACATCTCCTCAGAAGAAAGAAATTCCCATCCAGTTACTGCATTAAGCTCAAAGGTTAGAATGATGCACATTAGTCTCAGGTGTGAATGTGCTCCTCTCAGTTCAGAGACCCATGAACTGAAAAATAAGTTTTCTTCCTCCCAAAAGCCAAAACTGCAGTTTATAATATGGACAGGATAGCCATAGTAAGCACTTCCATTTGGAAATAGGATAAATGGAAGACATGGCAGTCATTGATCTGTAGAGATTCTGAAATCTTACTAGCCATCACTGGGAGGGTCTTCTAACCCTTTCCAGGGGGCTTAGGAAAGATCTCTAAGCAGGGCTTTCCTGTCCATTGTTTTTACTAGCCCTGGAGCTGCGTTTTGTGAGGTTCCTCTTTTTCATTATCTTCCTTGGCCACGGCCAAAGCAGGCATTGATTACTACTACCTTTTTGAGGTTGTATGGCTTTTCTTAACCTAATTCCTTCCCCTTGATGTTTGGGAGCCAGAATCACTCAGTCATAGCTGGTGGTTTTCTTTGTAGTCAACTCTCTTGAAAACTTAGTTGGTTTCTGTGGTAGATTGAATTATGTACTCCAACTGACATGTTCTTAATCTGCTCTTTTTAATCTAAATCCGAGCCTATTGTAAATAGGACCTCTAGAAGATGTTATTTTAGTTAAGGTGTGGCCAAACTGAATGAGGTTGGGCCTTAGTCCAGATTATTGGAGTCTATAAACAGAAGAAATACAGACAAAGAGAATGCCACAGGGAGGAGACAGAAGCAGGAAATCATTGGGAACTCCCAAGAGAAAGGAGAGGATATTGTTATATGATGGGAAAACCAAGAAATCCAAAGGATTGCCAGCAATCAGCAACAGAATGTTACGGATTTTGGGAAGAAGGCATCACCTTGCTGACTTCTAACCTCAAAACTAAGCCAATAAATTCCTATTTTTAAGTGAACTCATTGTGTGGTATTTGTCAGAGCAGCCTGGAAAACTAAGATGGTTTCTATTTGAATCCAGGAAGTTATTTTGGATAGTAATTATACTCACAATTTTTTTTTGAAACTTGTTTTGAGACCTGCTATATTTCCTTGCTTTCCTTTCCCCATGTACCTTTATCAATCTTTCTCTTAAATTGAGTCTATCTAGAATAAAAGGTAAAGACACAGCCTTAATTATATATTTTTCCTGAAGCATTTTAATCAGTTGATGGATTTTACTGGGCATTTTCTGCTCAATTTTTAATCTCATCACTTATAGTTATGGATTTATAAACAATTGGTTTATAAAACCTACAAAGCCTTGAATTTCTGGACATTATTTTTTTTTCTATTTCATTTCTGTTTGGCAATTAATAAATTCTTTTCTGAGATCCTTGGGTTTTTCTAGTATTTACATGCCAGCCTCAACCAATAGTAACCACTACTCTACTTCTTTTTTTCTAACCTATTTCTTTAGGCTGAGCCTCCTATTCAATAATTAGATTGTCTGCTTCCCAAGCTACTTCATATTATTATTTACCAAATATTTTGCCATCGAATAACAAGAATGACCATCTTTTAGCCTCTTTTATCAGATTCCTTGCTTCCTGCTGTGTGACCACTAACCCAGTGTCATAAATTAGGTTTTTGTTAAGGTAGCACTCTACTCCTGGCATGAATTCTCATTATTTAGATGGGGTTGGTTATGCTGTGCTAATATATTTACCCTGGATTATCAGTAGCTTAAGACAACATTGGTTTATTTCTTGCTGATACTACATGCCCAACAAAAGCAAGGGCTCTGTTTACATAGTGACTCAGAGATCCTGGCTGACCAAGGCTCCAGTATCTTATAATGTCACTATTTCTAAAGCTGAATAGAAAGCTATATACTAAAACTTAAGTGTAAGGGAAGTGGAAAATAAAGGAGAACAAGGATAAATATCTCTGATAAATAAATTCACATGTACTCTTAATTAATTTGCCTGGCATAGAGTGAAAAAGGACATTTAAATATTAAAAATATTACTGATGAGTACTATACTATTGCCAATTTTATGGTTCCACCCAAAATATCTTAAATATTAAAGTGTATTTTCTTTCTTCTTTTCTTAGCACATATATTTATAATAGTATTATATAGTATATACTAATAATAGTATATGCAGGCTAATACTTGCTCTTTTTTCCCTTCATCTCCCTGAGATGAAAAAAATATGAACAGAACTTTACAAAATATTTTATCTATATCTTTATGGATAGAGTTGGGGATAGTAAAGGAAAGACTGAGTTCCTCTTCTTCAGGGTGGGGAGAATCATAAACTGTTATTTTTGGAAGCAATTTTAGAGCTAATATGGTTTAAACTTCTTGTTTTTAAAGGTGAGGAAAGACAGAGATCAAGAGTGACTATGTGACTTATCCAAAGTCCTACAACTAGTTTCTATCTGGAGTTGTGAATGGTCTGAGATTCTTCCCTGTTTGCAAGCTAACAAGCTAGCCTTTTACTGTTTCATGGATGTTAGCAGAAGACATGCTACTCTTGGATCAGAGACCAAAGACTATTATTACTCATAGCAAAAGCAGTAGCCAGAGCTTCCTATGAGTTGATTCCCCATGCTCCTAAAGCCCATGCAGATGGTCCTACTTGGATATCTGCATACATAGTGGGTTGCCTTATGGGAGAGGAACACTGAGCTTGGGGAATCCATTCCTCCCCCCTCTCCTCCCACTGAGATGGCTCCCTCATCTGTCTGCTTGCTGTGTCTGCTCATTGCATCTGCTTGTCTTCTTTAGGAGGCACCAGGAACCAAATCTGGGACCTCCCACGTGGGAGGTGGGTGCCCAACTGCTTGAGCCACATCTGCTCCCCAGAATCCATTCTTTTGTTTTGAGCTGAGGCAAATGTGCTCTTTGTGTAGGGGGGAGACATTACTTAAATTTTCAAGGTTGTTTGCTACAAACACAACCCTGACAAATGGTGCTGAGCCTTTCATTCTTGGAATACATAGCAAGAGTAAGGAGGGATTCTCAGGGCCCATGGCACTCATCCCAATAGTTGGTAGTAGATAGGACGGGAACCAGCTCTGTCAATTCCTGGTTTCCTAAACATTCCAGGGCACTGTCGTTGAAGACAAAACCTTTTAAAATTAACTTTATGCTAATTGAAGTATTCTTTATAATAATTATCTTTCTTTTAGGAAAGAGCCATATTTCCCTGCCCTATTTACATATTTAATTTTTTCCTGTTAATGATCTGATAGATTAATATTAGGATTCCAAGTGTTGATCCCTGCTTATTTCATATGTAATAAGATATAGTCAGAGACCAACAATTTTGTGTCAGTGAATTCTGAATTACAAGATATTTGTCTTTTGAAGGTATTATTATTACTTTCATTTTTAAATACTTAAAAAAATCACTCAACAAATGTATGGATCTCCTAATTTGACCAATCTATACTTGGAGTGTAGGGTTAGACAAGAAATGACAAGTCTTGCCCTCACAGTGCTTATTGGACCCTTGAATAAAAAAGTGATGAACAAAAATGAGAAAGCATATGCTAAGAATGAAGTGAACAGTACAGAATATAAGTTTATTGGATTCCAGAAGAGTTAGAGATTGGGTAGGTGTTGTCAGAAAGGCTTCAGGGAGGAAATGGAGGAAGGAAGTTTGTTCTTAGAAAAGCTCTGATTTTTAAAGTATGCACTAAAAGATACTCTTAAATGATAGCCAGATAGGCATTTTTTCCTTCTGTTTCACTTACTCCTGAATCCCAGTTCTTGTAAAGATGCCTGGCCCATGTTAGGAGCTCAAAATATATTTGATGACTGAAAGGAATATCTGTTGCAAAAGCACATGGTTTGTACTGTTTGTCTTTAACATTCATCTTTTACACAGCCCAGACATTTATACAATATACAGTCCATATACTGTATAGACAGTCTCTCATTTCCTGAATTTGGTCTTTCTCATGTTTCTGCTGACGTGTAATTTCAAGATACCACCTGTGATGTAGTCTGAACACTACTGGCCCTGGGAAAAAGACTCTGATTTCAGCAAGGCAGTGGAGGGGGATATTTTTTAGCTAACTCCAAATCTTCCAAAGTTGTACCCAAATCTTCCTTACCTGCCAAATTGAGGGGCCGCTTAGGGCACCAGTGTCTTGGATCTTGCATATTCAGATAGTGACTTTTCACTCAGCTTAATTTACACATCCGTGTACTGTTCTCTGCATCTCCCTGCCTCCCCCACTCACTCCTAATTGTAGGCTTATGGTTGTGGAGGCCATGTAAGTGCTGGTGGACAGTGGTGCAGCAAACCCACGCTTGGATTGTGCTGTGGTAGTGGAGACAGCTTCCTCTTCTCCTGCTCCTGTTGCATTACTGAGCCTGCTTGCGGAGGCTTAAAGACCAGGGACAGCTTCAAACTCTGAGGAAAATATCACTAGGTCAATGGAATGAAGAAAAGCTTAGATCAGATGTCTGCAATTCCCTGGGATGCTTGGCATTGCTCTTCACCTGGCACCAATTCAAGGCCACTCTGCCTGCTTGCAAAGATTCTTGTCACATGCTATTTAGACCCAGGAAGGACAGTACTGCCAAAACCATAATTGACATAATATTTTTTGTTCTTCTGGGCATGGAATAACCTTGAAACCATTTAAGTTCAAGTTTTCAACATTTTACTTTCAACTATATTTTCAGAAAAATAGGAAGGAGCCTATATTTTGTTCTTGGACCACAGAGTTTAACTCCATGCAATTTTATAGTAAAAATTTCAAATTGGGTGAAGGTGATAGTCAAATCAATAACCATTAAGGATGTGCAAAAATTAAAAAAAAGTTAAACTTAGTAACTTTTGTGATTCCTTAGGAAGTCTTGTCCATAAATATTATGAAGTGGCCCATTTAGCATTAAGTTAATGAAAAGTTTTGCCAATTAAAATGTTATAGATTGTAGAAAACTTTTCTTAGTTAAATAGTGCTGTATTTTTCACATGGCTCTTTATAAAATGTTTGCTTTGCTGATGACTTATGGACCCAGTGAGTCTAACAATGATTAAAATGACTTACTTTCTGTTTTACTTTCCTAGGCTGCTCAAGCAAATACCATGCAATGGTTTGACTTAAACAATGGGAATTTATTTGCTTATGGTTTTGAGGGTAAGAGAAAGTCCAAATCAAGGCATCATCAAGGAGATGCTTTCTTTCCAAAGACTGATATTCTGGAGCTGGCGGCCAGCTATCCTTGGTCCTTATATTGTCACATAGCAACACACATAATGGCCCTTCTTCTGGCCTGTCCCTTCTCTTCTGGGTTTCATTGGTTTTAGCTTCTGGCTTCTCCCTCTGTGGCTTTCTTTCTCTGTCTGAGTTTCATTCTTATGGAGGACGGCAGTAATAGGATTAAGACCCATCCTGTTGGACTGGGTCACACGTTAACTGAAGTAACCTCATCAAAAGGTCCTATTTACAATGGGTTCACACCCATAAGAATGAATTAAACTTAAGAACATGTATTTTCTAGGGTACATACAGCTTCAAACCACCACACCTTCCATGAAAAGAAGCTATTAAATTAGATGTTACAACATATTTATTCACTTACTAATGCTGAGAGACTCATTCTTTAGAAATATCCTTCTGTTTAGAAATTGTGCTATTGCAACCATTTAGATTTCTGAAGGGAAATAAAGCGGGCAGCCTGAGAGGCATGTCAGATGGTCCAGCATGACACACAGAGAGATGCAAAGCTAGGTGTTATGCCAGGCATTGCTTTCTAGGATTGTGGTAGGGTGGGAGCACAGGAAAGACTGCCCTTAGTCTGGATTTTTCTTATCTGGGCTTATTCTAGGAAATCATGAGCTATGGAGGCCTATCCAGAAGTTGGGGAGTTGGGGCATATCTGGAGACCCAACTAAAATTTAATTTCCCTTTTGGATTTACTTTGGCCCCAGGTTATCTGTAGACATGAGAACCTATAAGCAGAGATACTGATTAGTGGATAATTATGATCTAGTCCAGGAGGGATCAGAGTATCAACTTTGTCTATATATAGATTAAAACGCTGATTTAGTCCTGACAAAACTCAACTCTTGAGGGATGTTTAGGCAAATAAAAAACCTGAACCTGGATATTTGTTATTAGTGTATATTTGTTATTAGTGCTAGGGCTTGAGAATTATATCCAGGTCATGTGGTCCAATAGTCCTAATTAATCACTCACTAATTATCCAATAATTTTTCATTGATCCTAAAACACATTGGATATTCTGCAGGATTCTGGAGACAAGCAGAATAAAGATATATTCTTAGTCCTCAAAGGATCTTGTGGCTTAGGCGAACAATGCATTTTTTTTTCCGCGAGGTATTTCTGTATATAAAAGAGGGTACTCATCTGGTACTGGGGACTGCCCAGTCTTGACTTTTCCCGTGTAGAGTGCAATTTCACCCCAAAACACTTGGTTCGCCAATGTACCAAATGCAACCATAGTTAGATTTGATCAGTATCAGTTCTTCTAAAATTTCCAGAGTGCTTTTTCTGGTGAAACGTTGGTTTTTGACAAGAGTTCTTTTAGTTCACATAACTCCCTCCCCAATTCTTGGCTACTCATCTATATAATCTGCTTTAATATAATGGTGTATTTCACAGTAGAAACAGTGGTGGGAATAGTCATTCTTATTGGGGCTTGGCATCCTTCCAACTCACTCCCCTTCCCCACACCCTGGATCCTAACAACAACTAAAATTACTGTAAAATTATGGAGAAAATATTTACAAAAAAACTTACATAAGATTTTTTGTAGAAAGGTGGCATTGCATTTAAATCACTGGTGGATTATTAATAAGGTGCTTGCTGATGATACTTGAAGGTTGAGAAGGAAAAAGAGTTGTTGTTTTTTTTTAAAGAAAGTGACTAAGGTTTCACCAGCCTTTTTAATGCAATGGGTCTAGGTGGCGAAAGCTATAGAGAGAACACAAAACACACACTACTAACAAAAATTTTGTTGATTATAAAAATAATAGTCAATAGAGAGTACAAACAAATCTCAGATTTATTAATTAATAAAGATTTTTTACCATGGATAAGGCAGCTAAGTACTTCCAGGAGACTTGTGCCGATTGACTATAGGGTCTGACAAATATATTAAACTATAATACATACCATAACACACTCAAGGTTCCTATGGCAAAGGTGAAAATAAAGGGTTACTATTCAGGAGACGAGAACATCTGGGTGGGTATGTGTTTAGAGTTAGCGAAGTTGTTAGCACTAGTGAAATGGTATTTCTGTTGAGTCTAAGAATGGATGATATTTAAATTGTCAAGGGGGCGGATGTGGCTCAAATGGTTGGGCGTCCGTCTGCCATATGGAGGGACCTGGGTTCAATTCCCGGGACCTCCCGGTAAAATAAAAAAATATATATAGAAGGCGCATGGGCTGCCAGGCTCTGTGTGCTGGTGAGCCATGCAGCAAGATGATGACGTAAAAGGAGAGAGACAAGACGAGATGCTCCGAAAGCTCCAAAAACCAGGATCCGAGGTGGTGCAGATGGCTAGAACACCTCTCTCCTACATCAGAGGTCTTCAGGATCGAATCCTGGTGAAGACTGGAGGAGGAGGATGAGAAGAGATGAAACCGACACAGAGAATTGCCCAGTGAATGGACACAAAACAGCAAATGGGGAAGGGGGGGTTTAAAATGGATCAAGTAAATAAATAAATCTTAAAAAAATGAAAATAAAAATAAATTGTCAGGGACAGTTCACAGAGGGTGAAGTGCAGAAGTGGGAAAGCACATTATTAGGTGCTGTGTTAGGGAATTCACACCATACTTTGGGGATAAATGGCTAATAAAGATAGAGAGATAGGATGGGAAAAGGTTACAGACATTTCTTATTTATGTCGTTCTTTTCTCTTGTTTACCTATCTGTTTTTTATCTTAATCTTTCCTTTTCTCTTCTCCTTTTTCTCGTTTGTACAGAGCAAAGTTTGTCCTCCAAACAATTATTAAATATTTTTTAACAAGTGTCTATACATATTATTTTCAAAAGTCACTGCAAGGAAATGGTACTCGTAAGTCTTTGGTGTAGCAAGTCTTAGAGGATCAAAAAAGAGAAAAAAGAATAAAAGCTAAGCTTTAAATACATGGATGTGAAACCAGGTGGTTTTCCATAGCAACGTTTTTCCCCACAGGCATATAGTTTTGATGCGTTGCCTTTTAACTTCTATTGGATTAAAGGTAAGACTTCAGAGCCAAAACACTAGTAATTAGATTTTTCCCAGTCTTTACTGTAAAGAAGAAAGTAGGATACTCTGTCTTGAGTTACTTTATTTTTGGCTTACCCTATAGTTGTTCAGCTGGAAACATTTCATATTTATAGATTAAGCATGCCTTTGGGCAAATTTGATTTTTATCAGAGGAAATCCAAACCATACTGCATTTACAAAGTTTGAGGTATAAGAACTTTTTTATGATCACCTTTAATAGGATAATACTATAATACTAAGATAATGTTTTTGTTAATTTTTTTTTTTTAAAGATTTATTTTATTTTTATTTATTTATCCCCCCCTTGCCGCTTGTGTTGCTGTGTCCATTCGCTGCGCGTCCTCTCTGTGTCTGCCCATCTCCCCCCCGCTGTGAGGTCCTGCCGCATCAGCCCACGGCGCCGCGCGAGCCGGCCTGCCCTCACAAGGAGGCCCCGGGAAACGAACCCGGGCCTCCCATATGGTAAACGGGGGCTCTATCCATTGAGCCACACCCGCTTCCCTTTGTTAATTTTTAAAAGTAAGCTTTTGGGTGATATAATTGTCAGTATTTTTCTATCATTGATTAGTTATGTTCCAGCACTTGCTAGTTAGAATTATAAAAAGCCGCAAGTGATTGGAATTGTCAAAGTTTGGTTATTACTCTTGTGATTAATAATAAACCTATTTTTAAGTCCAGATTATATTTAGCTTTTTTTGTATGAGCTTAATTTCTTAATTTGAAAATAATTAAAAAAATAGATTAGATAACTTTCCGTATGACAGAAATAGAAAAACCTGTTGATTTTTAATACAAAGTTTTAAATGAAATGAAATTTAAGTGCTTTTATAATTCTCAGTTTCCAAAATCAATCATTAACTAATTGTGTTTCTTGCATTTATATTAATGTTATAAAATAATGTGTTAGAAGTTGTTTTATTTGTTTTATACATAGACAAGAAAGGATGCTATTTGCCTGTCAATATGCTCTTAAATTTAAAGATTCTGCAAATTCAAAAAAGCAGTTATAATTTTGTATGAGTTTAAAATGCTTATTTTGTG
This sequence comes from Cabassous unicinctus, assembly GCA_029593785.1. Taxonomy (NCBI): domain Eukaryota; kingdom Metazoa; phylum Chordata; class Mammalia; order Cingulata; family Chlamyphoridae; genus Cabassous; species Cabassous unicinctus. The sequence continues at coordinate 4,297 of JAQZBX010013872.1, read as the reverse complement.
AATTTTTTTGCTAAAATGAAAGTTTGTTCTTCTGGTAGTGATGAATTTGTTAAATTCTTATTTAGTGGTTATTTAGCCCTTCCTAGGTTACTCAAATAGTATTTATTTTTTTATTTTTTTATTCTATTTGCTAGTTAGGTTTGATTTTACAGATGTTTGGTTTGACCTTGAAATAAGAAACTTGACTTATAATTCACATTTTCCTTCCTTTGGCCCAGTGAAAGAATTCTTTCATTATTAAGATGCCACTTCAGCATCATGTTGAAATAGAAAAATTTCTCATTAACTGTTAATTGTGATTGTTAACCCTGATAATATCTTTAAAGAGGATGCCTCTGGCCAAATGTTCAGTATTCAAAATGAACATTACTGATGTAAATAATATAGCTTGCAGACAGTCTCCATTAGAAAAGACTGAACAAGAATCTTTTGCCCATGTGCCTTGAATTTATGTGAAAAATAATTTAATGGTTAATGTACTTGGAAATTGTCTATATTAAGAAATGGGCTCACCAGTCTAGATCATCTGCCCTGGAGGAGGTTGATTGGATATCTCTTTAACAAAAGTATAAAAACAACTGTTTTCTACCCTTCTATGAAAGTAGGTACCATTTTACATACTTTATTTGATAAAAATAAAATGAAAGTTCCTATGCATGAAAAGATGAACCAATCCAACTTCACAACTAATAACGTTGCCTGAAGAATGGAAGCAATTCAACATGGTTGGTTTCCATTTCTTTTGCTCTTCAGACTTTAGGTATGTTTCCAAGGATGGAGAAGTATTCAGGTTTAGTGTAGTTGCTAAACTCTGTACGCAAAGTTATCTATAGCTTCTTCCTTTGTTCCTATACTGAAATTGGAACACTTAATATATATGAGGATGAAAAATTAAGTATGTTCAGGAATGGCTAGAGATCTAGGCAGATACCCAATTCATAGATATGGAATAACATTATTTGTTGGCAGAGTTTTCTTATTCTGTTAATACTCTTGGGTAATTCATTTCCTTGGGGGCTATTTTAATGATGTGCTTGTGGCAACACTGATATTACTAGAATCTCAACCATACAACACAACTGGCATTGATGGCAAATTACACAGAAGAAACGGTCCTGTTCTATATGGTAAACTCTGATAGATAAATATTTTCTGAGTTTCAAGGAATAACAGTCATTAGTATCCACTAATACAGGTATAGCATATAACTATATATAGCTGTATATGGCTGAATAGTTTTGACAGAACACAATGGGAAAGATAAACACTGAGGGTGTATTACGTTTTCCTGGTTGATTTAAATCGAAAGATGTAGCCTTCTTGTCTGTGTCAGCATTCCACTGAATACAAAGATCTTTCAGTGGAAGTGTACAAGACAAGTATGTCTAACATTCCCTGCTCGATTGAGAAAATCATGATGCAGAGAGTCAAAAAGAGCTTTGCCCCTAATTTTACCTTTGGCTTTTGCCAAATTCTTATTCCTAATAATTTACAGAACCTATGGGATAAAGTCACAATTAATATTCATATCTGATATGGATGCTTTTAACTAGAATAACTTCTGATTAATAGAACTCATTATATGTACTATGGTTCAAATATATAGTTCACTCTTAAGACAAAGACATTAGAAACTTTTTTTGCACTGAAAAATCTCCTTCAAAAGGACTCAGTTTGTTACTGACTGGTAATGAGGTGAGTCTCCATTTTACTTCTAAATAATAGTGGTTTGAAGAATTTATCTAATTTATCAGGTATGCACAATGACTATTTTTCTCCACTTTTCATTTGGTAATATCTTTTTAATTTAAAAATGGAAATTATAATAAAGAAGTGATGAGATTTTACAAACAGTTTCTTCAGTTTGCTATGTCATTGTTCACCAGAAATACAGTAAGCTGATTCCTTCATTGTTTTGTCTTCTGGTTGAGTATACTCTGGCCTCCCATTTTAGATTTTAAAGATTGTGTTTCATCATTGATCACAGATGTTATTGAAATACTCAGTTTGGAATGAAAGCCTGAACAGCAGTACTTTAAACAAAGATAGGACTTGGTGTCTGGGCACTTAGTATATTCAGTGTGACAAATAACGTCTTTGTTTTATTCTATCTGATAAGGTTTTCTGAATCTGGCATATCTTCTAGGTCACTGTCAGAGTTTTCATGATTCTCTCTCTCTCTTTCCCCAGCCCCGCTCCCTCTCTCACTCCCTTTCTCTCTTTTCCTTTTCCTTTTTCTTGGTAGTTCAGGAAACTTGGCTTAAAAAAATAATACATAATGACATCATTTAGTTTATTAAAATATGGAGAAAGGAAATGTTTTGATTTTAAACTCAATGACTTTTAATTCAGTAGTAGCAAAGCACTGAAATTAGAGGAGAAAGTTGTATAAATTAATGAGCCCACTTCTTTCCTGAACAGGATGAGCCCCTTCATGCGGTGATTGGTGTGCATGTATATATGCTTTGAAAAGTAACTTTTAAATAAACATTTTTTCTTCTTTTATCTACATGATACTTTTGTTGGGGAGACTGATTATAGTCATGGACCTAAAAGTAGGTTTGTAAAGAAAAATTCTTCCCAGATAATAGTCAGCCAATTGAATTGAATTCTATTCTGTTAGTGCTTGGGAAGAACAGGCTTATATTTGCTTGGTATTCTACATAAAAACACTTTACTTCTTCAAGCAATGTGGAGCCAATGGAATCCAGCTTTTACATATAGGTGGATTAACCACAATGCCTGCCTGGTGTAAACAGCACATTCAGGCTGCCTGAAACCTTGCAGCCAGGTATAAATGCCTTGCAGCCAGATATGAATGCAGTCCATACATTTAAAAAATATTAAACCACTTAATGGCACAAGCTGATAGATAGTATTCAAGTTTCATTCAGGCTCTGGTATCTTAAAGTCTCTTACGAATTTCCTATTTCATTTTGCTTCAGGACACTGAAATGAGTCTGACTCAGAGACAAGATGTGCATATTTATATATGTTTTGTATGAACAACTAACCTTGAAAATTTTAGAGCAGCTTGGAGAGGGCTGAATTGTGCTTACTTTTCAAATTCCCAATAGTCCTTTATTTTCTGAGCAGTGATTTAAAGTCTTACGGAGTGAAGAGCTTTCTAAAGGGGTATTTATTAATGTGCTCAATATATTTATTTATGACAAAATTTATTTTAAAAACAGCATGTGTCCTAGATTTGGAAAATGTTGTTAGGCATTTTTAGTGTTATTTTACTTGCTTTGGAAGATTTATATTCTGAGTAAGTATTTTAATTTTGACTGAAGAGAAAGGAGGAATGATGAAACAAGGAAACTCACTAAAGCATTTTCAGTGTATAGTTGTTTATCCAGAATTATCTTTACCAGAAGTCTCAAGTGGAATTTCTGTAAATCACACATTCAGTGATAATTGATTTTTTCAGTGATGAGCTTTAGTTATTGTTACATATTGAAGAGCCTCTGAATCATTAAAGAAGCATTATGATTAGATTAGTTTTATGGTAAGTGTTTAACATTATATCTCCTTTCAGGGTACAATCCGTCATTCACAGAGATGCCTTTCAAATTTGCTCATGCCTGGGAAATCTAGGAAGGGTCGTTAAGCATTTCTTAAGCTAGCACATACTTGATTGAAAAGGGTCCTCTACTCTGTTCTCCAAAGACATCATCTAAAAGAATATTTTGGAAACATGGATCTGGATAGAGACTAAGAAGTGGGTCCTTCCTGACTGTGTCTGGTTTTAAGAGACCAGGCCTTTGGATTATCCTCTGCATTGATCTTCCCATGAGTCTGAATACTTAACTCTTTCCTTCTCCCATGTATCCCGCACAACTTTGGTCAGATAATATATTCTTTTTCTTTTTTTTACTTTATTTTCTGAGAAGCTTTTGTTATAAAAAAGTCACATAGAAAATACAGAGGATTCCCATACATACCACTTCCTCCCCCTACCCACTTCCTCCCCTACCAATAACATCCTACATGAGTATGGTACATTTGTTACAATTGAATAAATATCAAAGCATTGCTATTAACCATAGTCAGTGGTTTACATTATGGTTTACCTTTTGCACCTTATACTTTTATAGGTTCTGACAAAATGTATAATGTCATGTAGCTGGCATTGCAAGGCCATGCAAAACAACTCCAACGTCCGAAAGATGTCCCATTTTCCACCCGTTCCTCTCTCCCCCCTCCTCAGAACCTATGGCAACCACTAAGTGTCAACATTTGAAGAGTAATGTCCATAGTTACATGCATTAATATTGAGGGCTTGACATGCTGGTCT